>JASAMW010005627.1:0-126653 GCA_030247985.1 Epsilonema sp. ZAB3_2 | reverse complement strand
TCTACTTCGTTCAGTTACGTATTGCTATGCCAGCGTCCCGCCCCGACCTCTCAATTTTTGATACATACAGGTAAATACGGTACTACATAATATGTACAGTACCTGTACAGTAGTCTGTACAACGAATTTTTACCAACTTTTGCCATTTACCAGTACCCATTTATGACATGAACAGTGAACACCAACCTCTTAGTGCTACAGGTCTAACCTAGCCTACTGCCTCTCTGCGCTTTTTGTTGCAGAATCGGTAGCGACGACCTGTTGGGATGCTGTGTGATCGGTCCGGACAGTCCGACTGCGGAGGGCAAGGAGCAGTGGCGCGAATGCCTCAGTAGCGCCGAAGCTCATCCTACCCCTACGTCGTCGTCGTCTATGTCTGCTACGCCTTCGTCGACTGCGAAAAGTGCAAACGCTGCTGCCGATCCTGTCGCTTCCAGCTCCTTGTTATTCTCCGATATTCAGTCAGTGTCCCGTTGGCATTCACTCATGGGAGAAGTGCCCGAACAGTTTCTTATCATGTCCAAGAGGAAATAAATGCGCGATCAAAATGAAAAGGCTTTCTTTTTATGTACAGTATGCAGGCTATGTACTACTATATGTAATATTGTAATGTTCTGATTATGTTATGTACACTTGTACAAGTATGTACAGACAGAACAAATTTGTACCACCTGTATTGGGTGTCCTCAGAGTACGTGAGTACTGTACATATGTCCAGGGGAGGCGATCTAAGCCAAAGTTTGGCTCGTGATTGATTATCGTACACCGGTAGATAAGCCCGGAAACCCCGTCGCGACACCCTCAAAACCGCGGGCCCGAGACCAAAGAAACTAATAAAACCATAGATCACATCCATCTTCACATTAAAAAAGCCAAAATAACACTTGGAAGTCCGCATAACATTCCATAGCATAATATTCAACAAAAAAAAAAAAAAATCGAATTATCTCAACTTCCAATTTATTTTGCCCTTTTACATATGAAACATAGAATCCTTACTCCTAATGAATTTTATTAGACCTTCTTGGCTTATTAGCGGTAAACTACGGTCCCGCTGTATTGATGGCAGGTTCCATAAGTACTGAATCTTACATTATTTACTTTATTCTACATGTTAAGTAACATACGTACGATAGATCAAAGTAGAAAAAAGCATCACGAACATCATCAAAGATTTTTCATAGAACCGCATTTTTTGTCCAACGTTAGCAACGTCAATCGATCACCTATAACCACGCTATCATCTGAAGAAATGCAAAAGAGCCTTTTCATGAAGACCTGTACGTAACGTACAGTACATACAATGTAATGTACGTATGTCAAGAATTCAATTCATGCAGGTAAACTAAGTTTTTGAAGACGAATGAAAAAGACTCTTGTTTTTGGTTCTAGAGGTGAAAATGTGAAGGTATAGTGTGCGTAAGGTGTTATGTATGTACTAGTACGTACGTACGTATACAGTATGTACAGTATGTAAGTACCACTGTAAACTGTGTGTCTTCAGAACCGGATAAAATCGTTGATAGATTCGAATTGTTCCCGCTTGTCCGCATTGTTGGGTTGAAAAGCTCGCTTTTTGAATCGGATGTAATCGTTGACACGCTCGAATTTGCTTGGCGCCCGTTTGTCCGTGCTTATGACGTCAGCGAGTGACCGCCCAGATTGGCCAGTCGAAGGAGGCGAGAGATTTTTTCGCTCCTGTAGAACCTTCTCTGCAATAAAATTGGCCGGTCACACGGTTTGATGACAGAGCAGAGCAGAGCACAAAATATGGAGGATGAGGATAATGCAATGAAACAACCTATGTATGTACTACGTGTATCGTAGATCATAATTGTTGTTGATGAGAAATTTTGGGATAATAATAATAAACTGGGAAGAGATGTGAAACTGGGGCGACATTTGGGCCCATATGATCTCTGCCCCAAACTTAGTCAGCCTCAGACCTACAGTACTGTATGTAATGGTTTTGTGCATAATATTGTCCGATACGTTTTTGATATTTTGTCTGAGTGTTCTCTCGATTGTTGGATTATTTTTTGCCCTCTGTGTGGATCGTTCCTTGCTTGTGTTTGGATTTTCGTATTGCTTTCCTATTTTTGGTGTATTTAATATATTGTTTATATTTACCCTAATTGTATTATTTTGATTTTCTGGGGCTGATTTTTTTGGATAGATTATTTTTGATCTAATTTTATGGATGGCTTTTGATTGTTTTGGGCTTGTTCGTTTGCTGATATGGTGTCCTTTTTTGTACATTTGTGTCTTAAGGAATTTCTATTTTAAAGAGGACCGTGATGCTGCGGTTTTTTTATTTTAATCGAGCTAATGATATTTTAGAGCTTTGAGTGGTTGGCTGATTAATGTATATTGTTGTAGATGATTTGAGAAGAGCGGTGAGGATGCGAAGGCTGTGATTTCTTATTTGAGAGCCTGTTTTTAAGTGTGTTATTGATCGAGATATGAGAATTTGGGTTAAAGTAGGGGCCGCTCGTTTGGCCATTTTTAGTGACCTTTTTTATCACGAATTTTTGAATTCTGCATAGTAACGATGCATGCGGCTTTGCTCCATTTTTGAGGAATTATGTTGGTGAACGGAATTTTTAAGTATGAGATATGAGAGAACGTGGTGTCGATTTTTGAAAATTGAATGGTTAATGGGACAGAATTTGCCATGCGGAAATGGCTAAGACCCTACGCATGAATAGTACTTGCTTTCGAATGGTGTATGCCTTTACCATTCGGTGAAGTTTCTGAATTAGGCTGTTTTTCTCGAATGTGCGATTTGGAGGTTTAAGACGGTATTTAAGCGTATTAAGATCGATTTTTGAAATCTAATAATTCTACACCGGTGGTTATTTGTTACTTTCATTTCGCCAAAATTTATTACAACACATACACATGGAAGGAGTGCAGTTTTGACGAACTTTTGAGGTCACTTTTACTGTATACAAATTATATTTCTGGGACCATGCATTATTTATCTAGGATCTAGCCAAGTAGCTCAAAGCGGTTAAAATCTCTCGATACTTTGCTCGGATTAAATAAAAAAAACCGCATCGTCTACATACGTCCCTCTTTCGAGAATGCCATTCCTTAATACTCATGACCGTTTTTCGATTATTCGCATATTAAAAGTAGCCTATCCTTTAAATTTGTTAATTTCAAAATTATCGTTTATCCAAAATTTAACCCCTCCCAAAATTTCAAAAATATCAAATTTTCAAAATTATATACTGGGGCTGATTTTTTTGATAAACATACTATTTTAAATCTACACCAATTTTACATAGGAATAGGCTCTCTTTTAATGAAAAAGTATTTCCTTCTGTTCAGTTACTGCTCGAATAATAGGTTTTTTTTTAATTTGTTCTTAAATTTGATTTTGAGAGCTAGGTTTTTTTTTTTATGGCTTGAGATTTTTGCTTTGCTGTTGCTGATTTTTTATTAATAAAAGTGTTTGACTGAAGCTATTGTTTAGAGAAGCCTCTATTTAGTTTTTTATGAATTGAGACTTTGCTTGTTGGAGATGGCTTTTGCCTTTTACTTTTTTTTATTTTGACTTCTGCATTTTTGAATGATTTGTTTTTTTTTTCTTTCTTGAGAATTTTTTGAAGAATTTTTCTTATGATTTGAGTTTGATTTATTTATCGAAGTTGAATTTATTTTAGGGACTTAGGGGTTTGCTTTGCGCAATCTGAATTTGCATTTATCTTTTTGCCTTTGAATAGCTGCTTTGAAATAGATGTTTGTATTAGCTCCGCTTTTGTGACTTCTCTTATATTTTGGAATGTTTTATTGATTGAGGCTCGTTAATTTGATTTTGCTGATTAAATAAAGCATCGTCTTTCTTTTGAGAAATGATTCTTTTGATTAGTCTTTTTTGATTATTGCATTAACAGCGCATCTTTTTCATTAGTGCCTTTTTGCATTTGTTGATTTAATTTGTTATAAAATCTGCTGTTTATTTTCATTTTTATTTTTGACATTTTTGGGTGGGGTTAATTTTTTTGATAATTATTTTTAATTTATTTTTGATGCTCTTTTTTATATTAATGATGAAAAAGTCTCATTTTTTTAGAATTTGCGATTTAACGAGGTATTGACGCTCTTTTTTTTTTTTTCATGGGCTAAATTATGATTTTGGGGCTTTAGCATTTGTATTAGAATATGGTGAACGTTTATTTATTTTTGGTTTTTTTTTTTTTTTTTGTTTTTTTTTTTTTTTTTTTTTTTTTTTTTTTGTTTTTTTTTTTTTTTTTTTTTTTTTTTTTTTTTTTTTTTTTTTTTTGTTTTTTTTTTTTTTTTTTTTTTTTTTTTTTTTTTTTTTTTTTTTTTTTTTTTTTTTTTTTTTTTTTTTTTTTTTTTTTTTTTTTTTTTTTTTTTTTTTTTTTTTTTTGGTTTTTTTGTTATATAATAAGTTTTTTTTTTTTTTTTTTTTTTTTTTTTTTTTTTTTTTTTTTGGGTGTTGGTTGGGTCGCAGAGTCTTTACTTACTGGCTATTTTCCATTGAAAAGGTATTTACCTTTTACTTACTGAAATTTTTGAAAGTGCCAGTAACGGCCACTAGGACAACCCATGGGGTAATACAATACACGTATTCATTACAGTATGAAAGACCGCCGCACCGCCAGCCCTTCGGCACACATAAAACTGCCGTGGTGCCGCGCAGGCAAAAGTCGTTTTGGTTAAAACATACTAGGTATATATTACATGTTGTCGTAAGAGTCTACACAACACACAGACTAGTGTACCTAGTGTACCGTATCGCGTATCGTATCGCAGGTGAGATATATTTTGGGATATGACGACAATATTCTGGGACAGATTTGATTTCACAATATGTTGAGACAGGGAACATTTTGGGCAGAAGTACGAAAATCTACCATGCTCGGCAGTGCAGTATATTAAAGTACAAATTATGAGAAGGTCCACGAAAGAGCGGTGCAAGCTGAAACTGCTGATCTTTCATTTTATGAAATGGAATTATTTAAAGCGTAGCGCAAAATATGTATACTAACATTAGCGAAAATGCGTTCTTATCGGCGAATTAGTGAGATTTTTGCGTTCTGAATTTTCGAACTTCTTTGTATAAACGGTCATATATTGGCAACAATAATTCGGCATGCGGTTTTTCTGTTCAATCCCATTCTTTGAGGAATTAGTCGAATGATTAACCTACGGTAATCGAGATATTGCAGAACATAGGTGGTGTCGATTTCTTGAAAATTGACAGCGTGAGGCAAATCAACTAACCAATCGCAAGCAAGGCGTAAAGAGACGACACTAGTCATTGATAGTTAATGATTTTCGCAGGTGATGCCTTGACATTCGGTGGAGTTTGACTACAGGCTCAATGTGCGATTTGAAGGTTTAAGAGGGCATTTAAGCGTATTAAAGATGCGATTTTTAAAATCTACAAATTCTACACCAGGTAGGTTCTTTGCTTTTGGCCTATCTGAAAGCAAAACAGGCCAAAATAGACAAAGTGTTGCACTCACTACTGCAAAAATTCACCTTAGTTGACAGTTAGCTGAACTCAGAAGTACAATTCAAAAGTAACTCAAAAGTTCGTCAAAACTGCACTCCTTTCCATGTATATTTGTTGTTGTAATAAATTTTTGGCGGAAATTTGAAAGTAACAAATAACCTACCTGGTGTAGAATTTGATGTAGATTTCAAAAATCGCATCTTTAATACGCTTAAATACCGTCTTAAACCTTCAAATCGCACATTCGAGAAAAACAGCCTGCAATTCAAACTTTTTCTTCACCGGAATGGTCAAGGCATACACCATTCGAAAGAGCAAGAGTTGGGCTATTCAATGAGCTAGGTGTCGTCTCTTTACGCCGTTGCTGCGATTGGCAATCTTTGGTCAAATTTGGGCCCTCACGCTGTCAATTTTCAAGAAATCGACACCACGTTTGTCTCAATATCTCGATTACGGTAGGGGTTAAAAATTTCGTTCGAAACGTAATTCCTCGAAGAATGGGGAGTTGAACAGAAAAAACCGCATGCGAATATCCCTATTGGTTGCCGATATATGACCGTTTATGCGAGGAAGGTTCGAAAATTCAGTGATAAAAAAGTGTCACTAAAGTTGGCCAAACTTGAGCGGCCGTATCTCGCTAACGGTTAAGCGCAGAAGTCTCGGAATTGTCGCATCTTACATAACTTTTTACGCACTTTCAAATGAGCTAGCTTCGTCGAAAATCGGAGATTACTGTTTCAGGTCTCAGATCAAAGCGCTACGCTCTTTCGTGGTACTTCTCTTATATCTCGGGACCATGCATTATTTATCTCAGGATCGAGCCTT
Source organism: Epsilonema sp. ZAB3_2 (assembly GCA_030247985.1). Taxonomy (NCBI): domain Eukaryota; kingdom Metazoa; phylum Nematoda; class Chromadorea; order Desmodorida; family Epsilonematidae; genus Epsilonema; species Epsilonema sp. ZAB3_2. Next base: position 120,337 of record JASAMW010005627.1, on the reverse strand, counting down.
ATGATAAGGCTTAAAATTTCTCAATAGAGCTCGGATTGAAAATAAAAAAACGCTGCGTCTAGGTGTCTCTGCGTGAGAAATCGCAAAATCCTTAAGTACTACAGTTATAGCAAAAAGGTACACTTTTTTCGATTATTCAGCATACTGAACAAGCGCAAATACTTTTTTCATTAAAAGTAGCTATCCTATGTAAAATTTGGTGTAGATTTCAAAAATAGGTATCGTTGATCAAAAAAATCTAGCCTAGTATATAATTTTCTGCAAATTTGTATATTTTTGACAATTTTTGGGTAGGGGTTAAATTTTTTGGATAAACGATACTATTTTTGAAATTTACACCAAATTTTACATAGGATAGGCTACTTTTAATATGCTGAATAATCGAAAAACGTGTCCATTTGTAGTACTTAAGGAATTTGGCGATTCTCGACACAGAGGGCACGTATGTCGACGCATGCGGTTTTTTTTTATTTTCAATCCGAGCTAAAGTTATCGAGAGATTTTTAACCGCTTTGAGCTACGTTGGCTAGATCCTGAGATAAATAATGCATGGGTCCCAGAAATATAATTTGTACTACAGTAATGTAGGACAATATTATGCACAAAACCATTACATACAGTACTGTAGGTCTGAGGCTGACTAAGTTTGGGGCAGAGATCATATGGGCCCAAATGTCGCCCCAGTTTCACATCTCTTCCCAGTTTATTATTATTATCCCAAAATTTCTCATCAACAACAATTATGATCTACGATACACGTAGTACATACATACATAGGTTGTTTCATTGCATTATCCTCATCCTCCATATTTTGTGCTCTGCTCTGCTCTGTCATCAAACCGTGTGACCGGCCAATTTTATTGCAGAGAAGGTTCTACAGGAGCGAAAAAATCTCTCGCCTCCTTCGACTGGCCAATCTGGGCGGTCACTCGCTGACGTCATAAGCACGGACAAACGGGCGCCAAGCAAATTCGAGCGTGTCAACGATTACATCCGATTCAAAAAGCGAGCTTTTCAACCCAACAATGCGGACAAGCGGGAACAATTCGAATCTATCAACGATTTTATCCGGTTCTGAAGACACACAGTTTACAGTGGTACTTACATACTGTACATACTGTATACGTACGTACGTACTAGTAACTCGTAGCCATACATAACACCTTACGCACACTATACCTTCACATTTTCACCTCTAGAACCAAAAACAAGAGTCTTTTTCATTCGTCTTCAAAAACTTAGTTTACCTGCATGAATTGAATTCTTGACATACGTACATTACATTGTATGTACTGTACGTTACGTACAGGTCTTCATGAAAAGGCTCTTTTGCATTTCTTCAGATGATAGCGTGGTTATAGGTGATCGATTGACGTTGCTAACGTTGGACAAAAAATGCGGTTCTATGAAAAATCTTTGATGATGTTCGTGATGCTTTTTTCGACTGTGATCAATCGTAGGTTACGTTACAGGTAGCATACAGTAAATAATGTAAGATTCAGTACTTATGGAACCTTGCCTCAAAACCGCGGGACCGTATACCCTAATAAGCCAAGAAGCTAATAAAATTCCATTAGAATACACGATTCCTATTTTCATCATTAAAAAAGCGGCAAAATAACATTGGAAGTTCGAGCATAACATTCGCATTTTTCCTTTTCTTTTTGTTCGAATATTATCTATGCGAATGTTATGCGCGAACTTCCAATTTATTTTGCCGCTTTTTTTTATGTTGTCGCGAGGGGGGGCTGGTCCAGGTAGGTTATAGGTTCGCGACCGTCCCGCGTATTCCGAGGGCTTTCCGGGCTTATCTACCGGTGTACGATAATCAATCACGAGCCAAACTTTGGCTTAGATCGCCTCCCCTGGACATATGTACAGTACTTACGTACTCTGAGGACACGCAATACAGGTGGTACAAATTTGTTCTGTCTGTACATACTTGTACAAGTGTACATAATCAGAACATTACGATATTACATATAGTACATACTAGCCTGCATACTGTACATAAAAAGAAAGCCTTTTCATTTTGATCGCGCATTATTTTCTCTTGGACATGATAAGAAACTGTTCGGGCACTTCTCCCATGAGTGAATGCCAACGGGACACTGACTGAATATCGGAAAATAACAAGGAGCTGGAAGCGACAGGATCGGCAGCAGCGTTTGCAGTTTTCGCAGTCAACGAAGGCGTAGCAGACATAGACGACGACGTAGGGGTGGGATGAGCTTCGGCGCTACTGAGGCATTCGCGCCACTGCTCCTTGCCCTCCGCAGTCGGACTGTCCGGACCGATCACACAGCATCCCAACAGGTCGTCGCTACCGATTCTGCAACAAAAAGCGCAGAGAGGCAGTAGGCTAGCACTAAGAGGTTGGTGTTCACTGTTCATGTCATAAATGGGTACTGGTAAATGGCGAAAGTTGGTAAGAAAATTCGTTGTACAGACTACTGTACAGGTAGGTTGGTTTTGTTTTGTTTTTTTTTTTTCTGTACATTTTTGTTTTTTTTTTTGTTGAGTTTTGACTGTTTTTTCCGGCATAAGATGGGAGGGGACGGCGGTAACTCCCCGGGTACTTGGCCCGCGGTCCATTAAAAAACGGTTGGTCCCGCCTCCCCCGGGGCCGGGTTCCCGCAAAATCCGCCGTTTGAAATCGTGTCACCATTTGGCAGACGCTAAACCACGCAAACCACCGACACCCTGCGACCCTGTACGCCCGATGCGCATTTTCATCGTCTTCGCCATGTGCGTCCTTCGCTGCCTTTTTGATTTTTCGGGGTTTTGGTGTTGTTTTGCTGGTCGCCTTGGGCGATTTTGTCTGAGGATTTGGCGAGATCTCGATGAGAGCGCTGGAGAAGCGGTTTCTTTTTGGAGGCGAGCTAGTTGCGTGGAGTTTGACGCTGTGCTCTCGTCTTTTTTGGCTGAGAAAAAATTTCATGGTTCTGAATTTCTTGTTTGACTTGTCGTTTTGTTTTTTTTGGGCTTGGGGGTTGTGTGTGGGCGTGGTTGGGTGTGGGCGCTGGGGTTTTTTTTTGGGGGGCTGGTGGTGGACTTGGCTGTTTTTTTGTGGCTAAAATTATGGTAAATGTCTAACGTATTTACCTGGGGCTATGCAAAAATTGAGAGGTCGGGGCGGGGCTAGGCGTAGGGGATGGGCTATGCATCGGGGGGCTATGCATGAAAGGGGGGGGGGGGGGGGGGCTATGCATGGGACATTTTTTATCGTTTTTGAGAGGTGCGCAGAGGCATATGTTTTAGGTCAAAAGCACGTGTATTAGGGCATAATTGAGGTCAAACCAGGGTTATTCTACGTAGTACAATACACACGCAATCAGGCTTACAGGCATCTTAGCTTGGTGTGGGAGTGGCTATGGGTAGCTTATGATCAGCTTAAATAGGTAGGTTCAGGTACCCTACAGTACATATGGGGCTATGCATAGGGGGGTTATGCACAGGTAAACGGTATGTCCCTTACTGATGTACGCATACATACCTGTCCCAATCCATGACAAGCACAAGGAAGTTTGTTCTCTGGATTTGGTCCGGCGTGAATTCGAAGCTCAACGTCTCGTTGTATACAGGATTCAGATTGGCCCGTTTCGTCGACGTTCGCTTCTTCTTCGCTCGACGCTCATCCGTAATTTGGATAATTTTTACATACGGATCTGAATCAAGGCAAGGCACTAGAATTGTACATAACATACCTACCTACGAGTAGGTTAGGTAGTTGCTTAGATATTGATACTGACTTGCACATAGGGTACGGTATGTGTGTAGTACGTAGTGAACAATAATGTAGTTCAGTTCGAATGTACGTATGTACAGTACATATACACACGTACCCTTGTAAAAAACATACGTAATGCGATCCCAACAAATGTACAGGACTAGCTAACCTGAAGCACCAGTAATATCCATTGGCCTGAGATTATAGGCTTTTCCAACGCAGAAGTCCAATTTGGCAGCACTTCGAGTATAAATCATGGTCAATAACAGATCGCCATAATCGTCCTTCTCCTGGAAAAAAACAGAAATCTGTCGTCACCAAAAATGCACTACAATTTGAGCGAATCATCTTTTGTTTACGTTGCTTCCAATGATGTGCATAGTGTACTCCGTCCACGTGTAGAGATCAGATTTCTCGAATAAATCCCGCATGATTATATTGCCGATATGGTCGTGCCGTGTAAAGCGATCAAAATCATACGCCGTAAACTGAAAGAAAATCCAACTAAAATATTGTCACCACTTTTTTCACTGAACAACTTTAGGAGATTATTAAAAACAGACACGACGTTACTCGTCGTATGTAGGTTTAACGGTAAAAAATGATCGGATCCACCATAGCCGAACTATTTTATTACATTTGTGATGCATTATCAATCGTTGACAGAGCTCACGATATAGCCTACAGTACCTATGTACGTACCTACGTGCTGCGATCGAATAATGTAATATAATATGTCTGTCGTACGCATACGTAAACACATTGTTTGACTGACACACATAATGTACCTGCAACATTCTAGAGGGAAGATTATTGTAAGCGACGTCAAAGGAGAACATTTCGTTAATTTCCGGCTCCGTGGTCTTCTTGTAGATTCGAGTCTTGCAGTGACTCCTCCTCTCAGGAAGAAGATACATCTTCACGTAGGGATCGCATTCAGAACTGCTACCCTACAACAATACGAGTACATACGGGGGGGGGGGCGGGGGGCGGGGGGGGGGGTGGGGGGGGGGGTTTGTGTGTTGTGTGGGGGTTTGTTTTTGTTTGTTTTTTGTTGGTGGGGTTTTTTTTTTTTTTGGCTGGTTTTTTTTTTTTTTTTTTTTCTTTTCTTTTTTTTTCTCTTCCCCTTTCTACCGTATTGTGCGGTTTCCTGCCAGTAGTGCGCTACACGCGAGGTGAGTAAACTCACGGGGAATTCCCCGTAAAGTATGTATTTGCGATGAAGCATAGGGAGTCCGGTGAATTCACCGTGAGTTTGAAACTCACCGTCGCGTGAACACATGATAAAAACTTTGCGCTTGGGAGCAAGTGAGAATGCTCTACACAAAAAAATGAAACTCGAAGTTCAAGATTCACCGTGAATTCACCGTGAGTTTACTCACCACGTGTATGCACTACTAGTGGTTTCCTATTCGTTTATACTACATACAGTAGCTGTCAGCCATCCCTACTTATTCTCTATGTACAGGTGTACCTACAACCAATCTTCCCGCCCTATCGATACCTTGACGGGCAAATGTTGCGCCCGAATCACGTGCAGCATGAGGACGCGATGGATGAAGTCGTATCTGAGCGCGAAGGTTAAGGTGCCTCGGAGGCAGGAGGACATGTCCTGCGTCTTCTCGTAGTAGCCGAGTTCGTAGTGCCTGATGGATCGAGGCTCCAGGCCGCCTTCGGCCGTCTCCGACACTGCAGAGATGCAGCTGAGACGTTGCCCCAGGCCACCACCCCCTGCAGCCGAATCTGCAGCCGCTGCAGCTGCAACTCCGCTGGTGCCGGGTGGGCAGGGGTCGCAGCCATTCTGACGACTCAGTCGGTGAAGCGTACTGTCGGCAGTGGCTGCCCCGACGGCGGTGTCGGCAGAAGACGATCCCGGCTCGCTTCCCGTCTCACTGAGCATGCGTTGGCGTGCCGGATGATGGTGAGAAGATTGCATCCAAGGTGGTTGAGTGTCGTTGAACTCTGAAAGCATTGAAATCGTACATGTACTGTACGCACCTACGCACACGTACTAGAGAGAGGTACTAGTACAGGTACCTACCTACAGAGGTACAGGGGGCTATACCGGTAAATAAGGTAAAAGACTAAATTTAATGAAAGCTACATATGTACGTACACTAGCCGGTTTTCCTACGCACATACTGTAGGATAAAAGAGGTGCCTAAAAAATTCGACGTAAAAACTTACTGTCATCTTTATTCAGCGATAGTCGTCCAACGACCCCGCTCAAGTCCGAAGGCGACGAGGTGATGCGAATTTTGGGCAGCGCCTGCCCGTCGCTTTGCCTCGGTTGGCCCAGCAGCAAACTGCCCAAGCTTTCCAGTCTGTTTTGCTTACCGCGCTGACTTCGGCCCCAACGACGCTTTTTGCTGGCTCCTGATCCCGAATTCATGCCACCAATATTATTATCCTTCTCGCGACGACAGCGACCACCGCCGTCACTCGCCGAGGCGGAAGTAGTCAATGGCGAGCGTCGACGCGCTGACTTATAGCAGCGATCACGCCAGCAGGACACCGTGCAGTAGAATAAAGCAGGATCCGGCAATATGGTGTACCGTATGCATTTATGCATTATGTTGCTTACACCAGTTGCTTGCAGTGTGTTGGCTTACGTACCTACCCTTTCCGCTTCAGGAAGCGACTTTGCCTCGATCTGTTAGATGTGAGAAAATACGAAAACTTGCCTCCACCAGATCTATGCCAATTATGTACAAATTCCTTGCCAGATCCCCCTTTAAGACGCCGAGAATAGCCAGACCGGACACTAGCAGACTAGCGAGCAGAACGTAGACAGCCGGCATGTCGGGCTCCGGGCCCAGCAGCACGTTTAAGTCGCCGTCGATTTGCCGTGTTGCTGATGAGGTCGGAGATTTCGCAGCCGCGTTAATATTTGGCACTGCAGCACCCTGACGATCCGGTTGCTGCTGCAGTAATACTGATGGCTGCAGTTCAGCAGGGTGGTGAGAGTCCTTCGAAGACAATGGAGATGGAGATACGACGGCGTCTGAAGAGAAAGAAAGATGCGATGACATCTTCTGCTCTGCTGTCCCTTTTAGGTACCTATGTAACACGGTTGTTGGGAGAGGACAGTAGCCTACATATACTTATGTACAGTACAGCACAGCTTGCTTACTACCCAGACTTCGGGGAAAAACTGCTACGCAAATCTGGCAGAGGGCAGAGGGAGACTATCCTGACACTGACAGTCGCACTTCGTTGCCTGCGCGACGACTTCAATAAGAGCTAACAAGCACCATGTACGTACAAGTGAAGTCACGTACATAATATGTAGTCATGGTCATATGTAGCAGACACGGATGATGAAGCTTAACAGAGTATCAGTATGATATAAAAATTAAAGAAGGATAGATGGAGTGACGGGACGGGACATTGTAGAATCCCCATGGCTTAGCCTTGAGCTGATCGGTTCTCTGAAAGTGAAGACTCAACAAAGCGCCGCGCCGCGCATTCCAAAAGGGATGTACATTATCAAACAGATGCATGCGTCAGCGTCTGAGTATTCTTTACTTGTATGCCACGAATGCTAATCGGACCCTTGACAACGTAACGTCGCTTGCTCTGAGGTACTGGGGGTAACTCGAACCAAGAGTGGTGTACCCACCCACCCATCATCCTTTGTGTATACGTAGAAAGCTACCTGTCATCGGAAGGCCCTGAATCTGCCGTAGAAGTCCTTGAATACCGTAAAGCTTCGTGTATAACCCCGGGGAATAAATATCGTTAGTCACCGTGATTCGACGGGATTATACACACGAGAGGGTTATACATTAGGCCAAGCAAACTGTGCCAAATCTTCACCAACATGCTTATTTTTGCCTTATTTGCGCGTTCTTCGCGTTTTCAAATCGTTAACCCATCGCATTTTATGCAAGGTTGAACCGTATTCTGCTCGAATTTTTCACCCAACACAACAGTATTCGCTGAATACGGTTCACTGAAATTGACATACGAAATTCGAAAACGTCGGTGTCGGTTATATAGCTCATTTGAAAGAGGAGAGTTCAAGGAATCGATTGATATCACATTTGTCTCATTATCGGTCCAATGGTTGCTGAGTTATGCAGCCTTGATATAAAAAGTGGAGCAGTTTTTGCTTTCGAATTTTTCACTATAGGGTGAAAAACTCGAGCACAGCCGAAAACGGCCTGGTACACATGTGTACAGTACCAAGAAAGTGCAATGGGGTAGGGTAGCCGGGGTTGGGCCCAAATTACCCTGCGCTCTCCTATGCAGCATGTATCCCCTAAAGAACGGAAGGAGGCTACAGGCCTTCCATTGCATACATACATATGTACTACGTTATGTCATTGCCTATGTACATGGTACATAAGCAGTAACAGCGCAGGCCGTCTTCGTGATAGCGCAATAGAATCCTCGAACCAAAGAATAATGGCTCAAAATAAAAGATAGACTGACTGACTGACTGGGCACTGACATTCTCCAGATAAAGATAAGAGACGAGTACGCGATTCAAAACACAGCTGGCAACAAAGGAACTGGAGATAAACTCTGGAGAGCAGAAGGTGCAGCAAAAAGCACCCCACTGCTTCTACTATGGTACTACGTAAGTAAGTAGTATGTACACGTACATAACATACGTACAATCTAGCCAGAATTCGCTATTGAACTTTGCCCGTACATTGGAAAATGCAGAAAAGACAAGACGAGGATTTTACCCGTGGTTTCTGTACACCTATTTGTACTTCTATTATTTGGGAAGTACAATGTTCAATACTAGAGTATTCGTACTAAATTGCGCAGCGCTACTTTCTTACGCGGATACATACATACCTAGGGTATACTGCATAGTCTAGTCGCCCTTTTCTACGTACGTACATAATCAGCAGGCAAAAAGCGAGACAGGAAAACAGCTGCATACAGTAACTGAAGCTCATAAATATCTAGGCAAAATGATCTGAATATGAAATGAAGATGGCTGCAGCACTTTTTTAATTAGGCAATCACACAGTGAACTGGCTAAAAAATTATAGTATGTACAGTAGATACGTACGTACGTGATGTGACGTACGTGCTTGGCATTTGTGTGTCTGTTCTGTCTACAGGTTCAGTACATAAGTACATACAGGGTGTTCCATTTGGATATGAAATGTCGTTTGGTGTTATAACTTGGGAACCACTAGAGTTAAGACGCTGAAATTTTTCCTGCAGATACCCAAGAATATGCATAACCTTGTGTAAAAATTTCGTCCCAAAACTCCAATCTGAACATAAGATATTGGTACCTCAAGTTTTGACCACGAAAATCACAAGTGTTTGAATTGAGGTAGTCCATTTCCGTGCGTGATTATCCATTGCGTGATTATTCATTGCGTGATTATTCAGTGCGTGATTGTGAACCTTCGACCCATCAGTGAATTAGATCAGTTGCAGCTGCATTTCGCTGCGAGAGTTGCACAACAAGAGTGGTATTTTTAATTATAAATTTTAACCAGCTCCGTAAGGCTCTGACCTGCAAGGCCCGCGGGTCACCCGAGGGTCACCCGCGGGTCACCCGAGGGTCACCTGCGGGTCACCCGAGGGTCACCCGCGGGTCACCCGAGGGTCACCCGCGGTTCACCCAGAAACGAAAAAAAGCGCCAGCGGTAAAGGAGAAAATTATTGATTTCTTGATTATTGACCAGAGGGTGACCCGCGGGTGACCCGTGGGTGACCCGCGGGTGACCCCCGGGTGACCCGTAGGTGACCCGCGGGTGACCCGCGGGTGACCCCCGGGTGACCCACGGGTGACCCGCGGGCCCTGCGGGTCAGAGCATTACGGAGCTGGTTAATCAAAAAATGCAAAGTGTATTTTTTGCATGCGATTAGTTATTGCAGGAATGTTCTTGTGTTCACTCCTATGCTAGGCTTAGGCTTAGGCAAAGGCTTAGGCTAGTCTAAGCCTAGCCTATGTGTGCAATCTAGCCTAAGCCTTGCCTAAACCTAAGCCTAAGCCTAGCCTAAACCTAAGCCTAGCCTAGGAGTCAACACAAGACACAATCGCGGTCAAAAATACATTGTTTGCATTTTTTGATCAAAATTTGTAATTAAAAATACCACTCTTGTTCAGTCTCGCAGTTAAATGCTGCTGCAACAGATATAATTCACTGATGGGTCGAAGGTTCACAATCACGCACTGAATAATCACGCAATGAATAATCACGCAATGGATAATCACGCAAGGAAATGCACTACCTGAATTGAAAGTCTGGTGTTGAGGCGAATTTCTGTGGCATCTTCAACATAATGTCACTCAATATGTGAGAAGGAGCACATCACACGAATATTATTTTAAAGTTCTGGGGCAATCTTCAGCTTACTAGAACATGGTAGCTTGCTTGGGAGAAAATCCACCAGGAAAAGTTGGGGAGTCAGATAGGGCGAACAGTACTGGCTACTGCTGGTTTGGTTTTGTCTGAGTTGAGCTTTAAGTGAACCAATATGTGCATGCAGCAAGTCAGGAAAGAAAAATGCCTCCTTTGGGATTTCCTGTTGCCCTATCAAACAGATCCCACGTATTGACTAGCATTGTGATGAAAATACCACAAGAATTCGCCTGAACACCAGACTTGCGTTTCAAAAACTTGTGATTTTCGTGGTCAAAACTTGAGGTACCAATATCTTATGTTCAGATTGGAGTTTTGGGACGAAATTTTTACACAAGGTTATGCATATTCTTGGGTATCTGCAGGAAAAATTTCAGCATCTTAACTCTAGTGGTTCCCAAGTTATAACCCCAAACGACATTTCATATCCAAATGGAACACCCTGTACGTACATGATAAATACATACTATAGAAACTCCCGATGGGCATAGAGGGCAAAGAAGAAGCAACCAATTGCATTGCGTGCTATATGGGGACTTTTGGGGCTCAACTTCGGTAGCAACCCATAAATCACCAACAAAGAGTCAATTAGTGGCCACCGGAAAGAGACGAACATTGTCGACGCCAGCTTTAATGCCAAGCACTAGAAAATAAATCGCCGTTTTTTGGCTTGTTTCTCCAGACTGAGATACAGTAATGCGGGAAAATTCCGACAAAGGAGAAGTCAATCAGGTTTCGGCCCGAAACTTTCGGGTTACCCCCATGTATATCTATAATTTTTCTTCATTTATATTTTTTTGTTATTTCTTACTTTGACTCGCGCGTATGTACAGTAGTATGTACATACCGACAGTATGCTAGACCATGCACAAATAAATACTGGTATGTACGTATACATACACAATTACATAAGCAACAAGTCATCCGATACAAACGAAGTGTCACTGTCACACAAAAAGAAAACGCATGCCATATGGTATGTATGTACAGGACAAACAAAATAGGGGAAACGAAACGCCGCTGCTCGGTTGCCAGCAAGTAATGTACTGTAGGCACAATGACGGTCGAGACGCAAAGTCATCGCACCAACCAAGCCACAGATCAACTAATGCAAATCCACCGCTCTGGACAAGGGGTCTCATTAACATTAAAAACTTCGTTCCCGTTTATAGCCAAATTTAGAAATTTACCTACAGTACGTGACGTACCATTGAAGAAAGTGCAAGGATCATATTTTGGATTCACCGTTCATGTTCACACTAATGTTTCGCTACTTAGTTTAGCGCCTTCGATTTCCAAACAAGAGATAGGCTAGATGTGGTGTGTGCGCGGCCGACTTACCCCCAGCACAACCCTGTCATCCGTACTGTGCCTCGTATACAAGAGTACAGACTTAAGTTAAGACTACGCTACGTTAATGCTCCTGCTTGCCGCTACACCTAGAACACGCGATAAATAAAAAAGTCCCGAGACCCGTTGGGCAATAAATTTCAAGAGAATACTAAGGATGAATTCCTTTCATTGCCGTTTCGGGAAATATGCCGGCTTCTATAATTTCATCCAATATTATGAACCACTCTGCGAAGTATGTATGTACCACGAATATGTGGTACCCACTAGGCTTAACTCGCTCTTGGAATCTAGCAAATCATACGTATGGCCGCAACAGTACGCCAAAAGGATCTCGTAAAAACTTGGAGGACTTCTTTGAAAATCATCAGCTACATAGGCATTATTCTCTTCCTTTTCGTCCTCCGATCGCGGGCGCCGTCACCGGGGAATATTCTGAGAAGAAAACGCAAAGGGAGAAAGTGCACCTTATGCAGTACTATATCATTATATTTTATAGATGAGAAGGGAGGAGGGAGACTTGTTGTACTGTACATACTAGAATGCCTGCTTGTTGACGTTAGCATTTGCGATCTTAATCTAATCAAGCGTGCTTGCGTAAGCATCGCCTTGGACGCTCTGCAAAATGTTCTATTCGCTACTTGCGCTGGCGAAAATTATGGGGTCCCTCTGTTTTTAGTGCGGTTTAAATTGGTGCCGGCGAGTACTGGTCAGTTCATCGATCAAAAAACGCACTGAAAAACCAAGGAGTAAGCTCGCGATTACCCATAAATCTTTAGCGCAAGTACAGATACAGCTGGTTAGTACGGGATGCTGTAGCGTTCCGGTCCAGCCGCTAGAAATGCGTCAAATTCCGTTATTCTAATATACAGCCACCCGCCATTCCAGCATAGCCTCCGGAGAAAAACGCCATAGGGCCGTAGGTGACAATTACCACGCAGCCGAAAAGTCGCTAAACTGCGCAAATTTAATCGACGTCCGAAAAAACTCTGATGCACGAACAGAAGGCCCGTAATACCGTCGAGAGTTCCTTCCATCACCAAATAGAAGCAACCGACATCAAGTTTACAAGTTTAGCACACTATGTTTCAAGATTTTTGTATGCTCGACGTGCAGTGAAGTAGTGAACTCAATACAATACAATACAGTACACGTATATACGTATACTTACTATAATCAAATCGTGCGGTAGGCAAGGCATCCAAGAAAAGCGACGTTAGCTACGTGCGTGTACGTACCACGTACGTACGCGTACATACATATTTACGTATGAACACTGCACGTTAGAGAACGGGGAATCCACCGCTAAAAGCTGCCGCGTTATTGGCTTCCGTCAACTTATGGCGGAAATGTAACAATTTGACGGCTATAAACTTTCAGTACCTACCTACCAGCAGCCACTTTTCACTAATCATACGAAAAGCAAAATGGCGGCGGCACAGCAAAAGAAAGACGAATGTCAGCAACTTTTGCTCCAATAAGTAAGGGCACGAACGGCACATAAAGCCGTTCACATATTCATTCATGTACAATGGAAAAGAAAATACGTCCTATACGCATAACATGGCTGTCCATGCCGCATTAGTAAAATGCCCGAACCATTAACACGCCAAATCGCACGTATTTGATGCGATGCGAATGCGGCGCTTTTATGGCTTTCAACCGCCGAGTCACGTACAGACACAGAGTGTCACTGTACACGCGCACGGTATCTGACATTTTTTTAAAAAAAATGGACGGAAAGGCGAAAAAGTTTATCAGTTCAATCAAACGCAGGAATGAACCGAACCGAACCATCCGCCCACCCATGTGTCCGTTAAAACGACCGCGATGGCACAGGGCGGCGTTTCCTGTCAAACGCAGTTTGCATGATTAAGAAGACACCGCGCAGAAGGAAAAGGTCTTGGACGGACAACCGCACGTTGTAGGAGTAGGATATTGCGGGGGTAATTTGGGCGAGTTCGGGCCATCACTACTAGTTACTATAGAGACGTTCGAAATGAAGAGACGCCTGAATTTATAGGACACTTGCAGCTATTGCCCTTTTCGCCCTTCCCAACGGAAGATGTAGGCCTACGTACAGTTTCAATTTCAATGTACAGGATGGGGTGACCCGAATTACCCCAGTTTCCCCTTAAGTCGTACGTAGTTTTATTGCCATCTGAACGCATTGCCCAGCATGCTGATGAAATAAGTTTCTTATCATTTTTCAAGCTTATTGCCAGTTGCATATGAATAAGCAAAGAGCATGTGTGTGTTGAAAGACAATTCTTCTTCCTTTTTCCTCTTCTTTTCACTTCTCGTTTTTACCCTTCGATATTCCCATTACTTTCATTATTAACCCATACTGAATCTGAATATTTCCGACACATCTATCTGGAATGTTTCAGCTGCTTTAGACAAAGCGTGGAGCTCAGGCATTAATTCCTTCGCGCACTTCTAATTGACGCTCTCCGTTTTTTGGTGCGCATAAAATGGTAGCAGTTGTGCCGGAAATTTTCAGTATGGGTTAAGGCACATAATATGCGACGGCGATGTTCCCAAACGCTACTTATATTAGCTGAAATAAGAGCTTCCTCATTGCGATAGCGACGGCAACTCTTGATTTCTTTCCCAGTGAGCAAGCGTTCGTTGTACACAGTAGGCTCTTAATTTACAACTCAACTCAACTCACTCAAGCATATTATATGCAAGGCATAAAGCTGCAGCTTCTGATCGTTGTGGATGCGTGGAACAGAGAACTAAGGAATGAGAAAACAAAGGATAATTTCCACGAAAAGAAGACAGGTGCTTGAGTGGAATGGACGAGTACGTACATACGTTTGTATGCATACACAGTACATACACATACACATACTGTACATACACACACTATATAAAAAGTAAGGTGATATGACTACAGGAGTACAAACTTTTTGGCATAGGCCTACAAGTTTCTTCAGACAGCAAAAGCAACTGAATGTCTGAAGGAAAAAGGCAAGCTACGTACAATACGTAGGTATCATGCGACCATGCGAGAAGTTCTAACCGACTAAGTGTACGTAGATACATACTAAAAAAAGAGCGAGTGTGCGCGGTATTTTTAGAGTGACAGTAAGAACTACGCAAAGGCCGTTTGGGATATGAAGCAAAGCAGGAAAAGAATAATAATAGGAAAAACTGAGCTAATTAGCCGTATCGCATGCATGAAATGAAAGACTAGCACAGCCGACACAGTGTACGTAAGGTACGTACATATACATGAATATGAAGGGGCGAGGCAGATCGTTTACGGCTTATCGCATGGTTGGCTACCGTAAAACATTTCGAAAGAGATAAAAGCAAAAAATACTCTGAAGCAATAATGCGAAATTGCTCAGTGAAAGCGACAGAACCTCGCGACAACAAGGAAAACAGGATGTAGGCTTTATGTGCATACTGTACCTAATTCAATTGATAATGATTTACTGCGCGCCTCATGATGAATCTCAAGAAATAAGGTACGTAGATAACAAAGCATACTACATATAGATAGATGTAAGCATAAGTAAAAAATTGAGCTCAAAAATACCTACATAGGGTTCACAACTGCATGCAAAACATGGGGCCATAACTACTGTAAAGCTTCGTGTATAATCCCCGGGGGATAAAAGTCGTTAGTCACCGATTCGAGGGGGTTATACACGAGGGGGTTATACACGAGACCAAGCAAAATGTACCAAATCATCACCAATACCGTATTTTTGGGTCCTACTGCCTAGTATACCCCTGTATTATACATATTTTTATGCTTGTTAGTTGACAAATCTCACCTAAGTCTGTACAGCTTGTTCTGTGGCACTACTTGCTGTACGTACTATGTGTCCACATATCCGTACATTGTTTGTAGTCTACAGTGCATTGTGCTGTTATAGACTGGTGTGTTTCTCTCTTTTTTCATCTGCTTGTTGAATAAAGACTTTCATTCATTCATCCCCCCTGAGTATATCCCCCCCAGTGTATAACCCCCCATTGGCAAAACATTAATTTTGTCCTATGTATATCCCCCCCTGGTGTATAACCCCCATGTACTGGAAGGTACCTAGCCTACCTATGTAAGCTGGTCATAGGCTAGCTATAGCTACTCCTACACCATGCTACCATGCCTATAAGCTTAGCTGAGCATGCCTTGTAGTACTAGAATAACCCTGTGTTAACCGCGATTATGCCCTAAAACACGTACATTTGAGCTCAAAAACATGCCTCTATACACCTCTCAAAAACATAAATTTTGTCCCATGTATATCCCCCCCCCCCCAGTGTATATCCCCCCAGTGTATAACCCCCCATCAGACCTCTCGATTTTTGTATAGCCCCGGGGCTATACACCCAAAAATACGGTATGCTTATTTTGCTTTATTTCCGCGTTTTACGCGTTTTAAAAATTTTGGTAGAGAGGGGGATAAAAATCGTTAGTCACCAAATGTGGGGCTATACACGAGGGGGTTATATTCGAAGGGGGATTATACACGAAGCTTTACATAACGTACGATAAATTCAACTTATACCAATACTATAAATTGCACATTGCAGTTTCTAGAGAATTGTACATAATTTGCTGGATGGAATAAAACAAAATCTTTAGTTGGAGCTGGAAGCTTGTAATTGGAAATGTAAAAGAACAAAGAAGATTGCGTGTTTGCGTATGGTTGTGTTTGCTTGCACTTATCGATAATAAAATTAGTAGTTTCCGTGGTTGAGAACTTGAGAACTAAGTATTGATCCAAGCGTTCTTGAATAAAAAGAAACAGATCTAAAATGGGCATCAAATTTCTCCGAGAAAGAAATCTGAACTACAAGGGCGTACAAAAAAGTTTTTTTTTGGGAAAAACGCCCGCGGGTTCACCAAAAAAACAGGCAAATTTTGAATTCAGCAAAAGCACGCCTTTTGGCTTTCTAGTCTTTCATGCCTCTCCAGCTTCAGTTCAGCTATCATGGAACAGTTGCATTAGGAATTTTGGGTGGTCCGGGCCAGGTCCCCTCAGAACCCATCTCTAAAATCCGGTCACTTACATGGGTGATTGTCAAAATCTAATCCCCGTTTACGTATTCGAAAATATGTATTTGCATCTCGCGCATATTTTGAAGAAGTTTCAATCGGATTTGAGCCACAATTTTACCAAGGATTAAAAATATTCAGTGCAAAATTCGTCGGTAAAAGTGGGAAGAATCGGTAGTATGGTACGTAGTTTTAGGTTTTAGCAGCGGAAAAATTTGCGCGTATTTATTTTATTTTTTAATTTTTTTATGGTAATAACTAATACGCAACCAAAACAACCAACAACCAAAACACCCAAATCGCACCCAACGTGGATTTCTTGAAAATAGGATCTGCCTAAATGGCGCATACAAACAAAGTGGCGCAACAGACATTGTCGAAGCAACAAATGGGCTGGGTAGCATGATAATATTTGAGCCAGCGTTTGCAATAGGGTAGTGCGGGGTAATTTGGGGGTGCAGGGGGTGCATGGTGGATGCGGGGTGCATGGTAATATCTACTTTGCACAGGCACATGGACAGACAGGCTAAGGCTGAGGCTGAGGTCTACTCCTCTGAATCCAATACCTAAGCCCTAAGCCTAAGCCTCAGCCTGAGCTGAAGTCTGCCCAAGCGCCTGCGCAAGACATATTTCCATTCACCACCCAGCTCTCAGTGCCCAGTAACTTCAACACCTAGAATTGCAATCCATATTTTCCATGCGAATTCATGCTATTTTGTTGGAACGCCTATGACATTGGAAGTTTTCCATTTTTTCGGTCACTCTATACTTTTGTTGGATGCAAACATTACTGCATGTGTTTGGACCAACTGTCCCCACGCTACCCCACAATTTCGATAAGGGTATATTGATTGATTGATCATGGTTCTTCACACGCGCAACTAGTGTGTTATTTAGGCGGAGCTATTTTTTAGGAAGTCGACGTTGGTTGTTTTGGTTGTTTGGCAACAACGAATCCGCGCAGAACGCAGAGCCGCAGAACGCAGAATAAATTGTGCAGAACGCAGAGACGCAGAATACAGGGTGTAAATGGCGCAGAATCTTTTTGTATGGCAATCCCTTAGCGTGCTGCGAAGTTTAGAAGGACGATTCAGCCATGTACTCCTAGAAATCAGGGCCCCACGCGCGCCTGCGCAAGGCAAAATTCACTCAAAATCTGAGTGGTAAACTAAGTTTGCCAAACTCAATTTTTAGAAAACTTCTTGGTAAATTAGAAGTGCCACTCCCAATAATTTCTCATTTGAACTGAATGCTGAACACCAACGTTTGCACTGCGTTTCCGCTGGCACAAACACAGCTTGAACGATGACTGAGACAGACTGACTGAGACAGACTGATTTAGACAGACTGACTGGGACAGACTGACTGAGACAGACTGACTGAGACAGACTGACTGGGACAGACTGACTGAGACTGAGGCTTAGGTATTTGATGCAGAGGGCAGAAATTGATAAGTATAGGCTTAGGCCTTAGGCTTAGGCTTATCAATTTCTGCAGAGGGGTAGGCCTCAGCCTAAGCCTCAGCCTAAGCCTCAAAGTCCATCCATTGGCCTGTGCAAAATAGATATAACCATTCACCGTCCAGTGCCAGTCACTTCAAACACCTCAATGGATCTTCTTCACTGATGGGTTGAATGTTAATGCAACCTCCCAACAATAACCTCCCTTGCCAGGGTGCTGTGTTGACCCTTGACTGCACTAATGCAAGCTTTTGGGAGTGGCACTCTTAGTTTACCAAAAAGTTTTTGAAATTTTGAGATTGGCAAACTAACTTTCTCACCCAGGTTTTGGTGGGCGCGTGCAGCTCTCTAGGAGTACATGTCTGGATGCGTCTTTCCTAAACATCACAGCACGCTAAGCAATCACTATTCTGCGCCATTTACACCCTGTATTCTGCGTCTCTGCGTTCTGCGCAATTTATTCTGCGTTCTGCGGCTCTGCGTTCTGCGCGGATTCGTTGTTGCCGGTTGTTTTGGTTGCGTATTAGTTAATACCTTTTTTATTCAAAAGGATTTCATTCAAGGAAAATCCTTGATTTACTTGTTTATTTAGGTATTTCTAGGTAAATTTAGGTAGGTGGTAGGTTAGGAATTCAGATAGATACCGTATTTTTGGGTGTATAGCCCCATGGGGCTATACAAAAATCGAGAGGTCTGATGGGGGGTTATACACTGGGGGGGGGGGGGGGGATATACACTGGGCAAAATTTATGTTTTTGAGAGGTGTGTAGAGGCATGTTTTTGAGGTCAAAAGTATGTGTTTTAGGGCATAATCGCGGATAAAACAGGGTTATTCTAGTACAAGACATGCTCAGCTAAGCTTATAGGCACAGTAGCTTGGTGTACGTAGGAGTGGCTATAGCTAGCTTATGACCAGCTTACATAGGTAGGCTAGGTACCTTCCAGTACATGGGGGGTTATACACCAGGGGGGGATATACACTGGGCAAAATTTATGTTTTGCCAATGGGGGGTTATACACTGGGGGGGATATACAATGGGGGATATACACCCAAAAATACGGTAGGTAAATTGTATGTATTTATAGCTGACTGGCCCACATTCGTTGTTCTCAGAGAAGGAAGTTCTGTTTTTTCAAGGCGCTACTCATTCAAGAACTTCAAGATCTTACGTCGCCCACCGGAGAGCAACAGCAATGACCAACGACACCCACTTCCCACACCTACTGTTAGCATTTTGCCAGCTTCAAAATGCTTCACAAACGAGGGAATGGTGGCGATTTGTTTGGCGACCATCTACCAATTCACTGCAACCCTGTTTTGAGCTGATTTGCAGCTTCCTTGCTCACGGTTGCCTCTTTACTTTGTCTTTGTGCTGGCTGTTGGGCATTCTGCTACACCGAAGAAGCTGCCTGTTCTCCTTCTGCAAGCATCATTTAGGCTTGTGCACTTTTTGGAACACCAGCACCCTTTCAAGATGTGTGAAGGCAAAACTATTCGCAGTTTTGCTAACCGCGATTCTACTGTTTGGCGTCCCATTTCTATTGCTTTACGGGAACCCTATGGACGATTTCAGGCTAATATTCACGATTGAAGTGGGATTTCAATCCATTGCCTGGTTCACACACGCTCTCGCGTTACTCGCCACACTTTTATCTTATCGACACGTCTGTTCAACAGTGCACAAGCGTCTAATGACAGCATTTTGGCTGTTGAGCTGCCTTTCTTTGACATTTTCCGCCCAAAGCAAGCTGCAATTTGGCTTCAATCCTCCTGTTTTGATAGCCGGCCTTGTTATTATTGCGTTGGTAGTGCAGATGCTATATCTTCTAGCTCTTTGCACGGAACGGCTGCACTTTTTTGAGCGCAGAAATGTGTATGAGCAGGAAGAAGAAATAAGTTTGATCGCAAGTTTGCGACCAAGAATTCTATTGGACAGAGGGGAAGAAGACGCCAGTAATGCTCTATCTCGTTGGTTGTTTTGCTGGACTGCTTCGCTAATGCGCAAGGGGAAAATCGGTCAACTGTCTGCGATAGAGGACCTGTACAAACTTCCTTCTAGTCTGAACACGACAATGCTGGAAGAAAAGTTTGAATGTGCCCGTTTGAACGCGCCACCAAAGACTACTACGTCTTTAACTGCAGCTGAAGAGCCCCGTTTCAGTGATGGATCAAGAGGCGTTTTGCGCACTTTATGCGCCTGTTATGGCGTGCAGTATTTCTCGCTTGGATTGCTCAAATTCCTCTCAAACATGCTCTCCTTTGCCGGTCCGATTCTTTTGCATTATTTGGTAGAATTTGTACAAAATCCCAGGGCTCCAATGCGCCTGGGCTATTTGTATGCCGCTGGCATGCTCTCCACAACTCTTCTGAGCTCTCTGCTTTCCATGCAGTTCGACTACGGTATTTCAAATGGGGTCCTTCACACGGTCATTTATTTATCGTTGCATATTTTGCTTATACAGGGTGTCCCACGTAGACCTATCGAACGGTCCAGCCTTATAACTTTCGTATTACAGGAGATATCACGCTGAAATTTAGTCCCCAGAAACCCAAGAAAATACCATTTGTTGTGGCAAAATTTGAGCCAGATACCTCAACTAGGGATGAAATTACAGGCTTGGAAATGTTGGACCCCGTTTTTCGCATTTTCCGCACTGAGCATGGTAATCTTCTGCTCAGCATGGTCAAGCAGCTCATCCAACATGGCAACATGGCCAAACAAAACTGGCTGAACGTCATCACAGTCCAGAACACAAAGGATTCAAAAATATAGGCGATATGCAGCTCATAACTGCCTTCAAGGAGCTGTCAAGGTCAATATTGGCACCACTGATTTCATAATGTTGAAAAACGTGGTCGAAACTTTGCAAGCTTGTATTTTCATTCCTACTTGACCTATCTGGCTCAAATTTTGCCACAACAAATGGTATTTTCTTGGGTTTCTGGGGACAAAATTTCAGCATGATATCTCCTGTAATACACGGAAGTTATAAGGCTTGACCGTTCGATAGGTCTACGTGGGACACCCTGTATTTGACTATTTGAGGCACAAAACAAAAACTAATCATCTTGATGCTTCATGTGCTATGCAGTCGTGAAACATCATAGAGTGAAACATCATCTTCACAAGTTTGACCAGTAGCCTACTGACTATAATAACTTCATTTTACTTTATTGATCGAAATGCTATGATGCCTGAATCACTGTGTGATTGTCCCCATTGGTCGGGCTGAAAGTGCGCGGTTCTCTGATATCCGCACTTTATCGAAAGCTGTTAGCCGTGCCCTTGGCAGAACTGTCAGGAACTACCGGTTTTAGCAGCGGAGATCTCACGAATTTCATGTCTACAGACACCGACCGCATCGTAAACTTCTGCCCTTCATTCCATGACATATGGGCCATGCCTCTACAGCTTGGCATTGCGCTGTTCTTGCTTTATCGAGAGGTAAATAGGTGGTATGTCAAGGCTCATTCACTCTTGGTGCGCTTGGCGTACGCTCTGTTATGTTCCATGGAACGTTTGTACGTGCATGGATCGGTATGTGCAAAGGCGTACGGGCAGTCATGGATGCGCTATTTAAAAGACAGGTAAGCACAAGTCATGGATGCGCGAGACGTACGCCAAGCGCATTGCGCCTCCTATGTGATTGAGCCATCATATGACATTTTCTGTTAGTAGTGTTGTATGTTTTGTTCTGGCCAGAGGGAGATTGCTATAGGAGATCTTGCTTCTGCCCGTGCTGAGCAATTTGCGCGTAATTCCGTTATCAGGGTTCGGACAGGTCCTTTATATCCTTTAAGTCCTTTAGAGGTCCTTTTTTCACTTTAGGTACTTTATGTCCTTTAAAAGTCCTTTATTTCCATGTCAGTCCTTTATAAATTTTTTTTGGGGTGGAGTTTTAGGGCATTTTTCAGCTCAAATTGCAAAATTTTTCTGCTCGCTGCGCTCGCAGACCACAATTCTCCCACTGATACATTATGTTGGGTTAATCCCGCCTCCAGTAGTATCCCTGTGCATAAACCCCTGTACTGTAGGGTACCTAAACCTACCTGCGTTGTATGTAAGTAAGCTGGTCATTAGCTAAAATATATAGATGCAGGGCCCACTTTTATATGGTTATGTTATGTATATGAGCTACTATTCCTATAGGCCTAGCTAAACAGCATCGAGATGCTCGCGCATACTCGAGATACTCAGATTGTACTTGAATTTTATATTGATACAGTAATCAAAATGATGTGATACTAAAAAATATGATTTTGGCTAAAATATGGGTGAAATGTGCGAAAAACTTCTGCTCGCTTCGCTCGCAGATAAAAAACACAATCTCTTGTTTCACTTTTTCGTGATACTATAAGCACTATTGGCTGGGTGGTCAGTGGGTAACTTGAGGCGCATTTTCGCCTCAGTTTTCCATTTGCGCCCCAAAATTCAGCTGCCATAGGCGCAAAATTACTGTATGGTAGATATGAAGAGTGCCGGGAGGTGGCAGGCAAAGAGGTGAATTTGGCATTTTGCGCCTCAGGTTTTTGGCGGCTACCTACCCCCTGATTGGTGCGTGCTGAATGCCTCTAAGAAACTGCTCATATATGGTATGGACATGCCTTATTTTGGTCCTTTATTTTTATTTTGGGTCCTTTAAATTTTTTTGGTCCTTCTTGTCCGAACCCTGCGTTATGTTCCGTGGAATGTGCATTTCTTCTATTTTTCGAAACGCGCAGCCTTTTGTCCGTTACAAACTCTGGCTGGCTAAACAACAGTTGCAACTACACATACGTAAATTTCGTATTGTTTGTTGCAGGTTGGCTTGGCATTTCTGGCCGGCTTGATATTCGCTGTCTTGCTTATTCCCATCAACAAGTACGTGACGTCGAAAATTGGTGCTTTGTCTTCAAAAATGATGAGATGGAAGGATGACCGGGTCAAGGTAAACTACACGTGTATGATGATGTGCTGTGCTATGTATTGTAATCTGCTCAAGCCGAGTTCAGATAAGCGACGTACATACGTCCAACGTTGGTCCGCCGTTGGCCCAAAAAGCCAGCCATCGCAGCGCAACAACACACATAGCCACGGACGTTTTCGGGCATATAACGTACGTCGGACGTATGTACGTATAGAACGCGGTATCAATATTTTTGTACACACCTATGTATTATAACCGCAGACGGTAGCACTAGTGCACTCGTCCGTAAGTCCGTAGAGCGTATCCTAGGAGTACATGGTTGTTTGCGGTGCGCCATGTACTCCTCTAGATTCGCTTTACGGACGTACATACGCATTTACGGACGTCTGGTGAACGAGGCATCACGGTGAGTTTGAACTTCGAATTTTATTTTGCGTATTATATAGAGCATTCTCACTTGCTCCCACACGCGAAATTTATCTCACGCGTTCACACGGGGTGAGTTTCAAACTCCCGGTGAATTCACCGGCCTCCCTATGCTTTATCGCATACATGCACACTTGCTTGGAATATTCCCTGGGAGTAGTATGCTCACCACGTGCGTGGCGCACTACTGGCCATGTGATTGCACTTACTGTTATGTGCAAGGAGTGCTTTCAACTCTTACTAATAAGTATTGTTCTACGCAGGTGATGACAGAGCTTTTGTTTGGTATACGGGTGGCCAAACTTACTCCCACACGCGAAATTTATCTCACGCGTTCACACGGGGTGAGTTTCAAACTCCCGGTGAATTCACCGGCCTCCCTATGCTTTATCGCATACATGCACACTTGCTTGGAATATTCCCTGGGAGTAGTATGCTCACCACGTGTGTGGCGCACTACTGGCCATGCGATGCACTTACTGTACCAGTGGCCCGTTACAGCTTCGCAGTAAAATCCTTTTGCAGATCTGGCAACCCTTATGCAGATCTGGCAACCCTTTTGCAGATCTGGCATCCCTGTTTTAGATCGTGATCTGTCAACTCAACTTATTATGCATCTGGAAACCACTTTGGGCAGTTGGCAAAAAGTTGCATATCTGGCAACCCTATCGCAGAGAGTTGGCAACCCTATAGCATATCTGGCAACCGTTTTTCCGCATAAATCTGAGAACCATTTTGTGTATCTGGCAGCCATTTTGCACAGCATCAGGCAAAAGTGGTGCATGTGGTAACCGTATTGCTGGTCTGGCAACCCTTTTGCGCATTTAGCAATCTGGCAACCCTTTCGCAGATCTGGGAACCCTTTAGCGCATCTCGCGTTTTAGTCTCGTGTGCGCTTTCGGGCGTGACCTTTTGCAAACGCTGGCTTGAAAACCTGCGTTGTTTGGTTTCTGCGACATTTAGTACTGAAATATCGATTATCGATCGATTATTGGTGATCGGCTGATCAGATCAGAAATCGCAGGCTTTTCTGGCGTTCTCGGGGCCATAAGCTCTCGAAAGAGTCCTGAATGGATGCTGTAGCTGCAAAATTGAGTGAGTTATGAGTGAATCTGCGCGCTTTTAGTACTAAAATATCGATTATCGATCGATTATTGGTGATCGGCTGATCAGATCAAAAATCGAAGACCTTCTTGCCACCCTTGGGCATATAAGCTTTCGAATGAGCCATTAGCGAACGCTGTAGCTGCAAAACTGAGCGAGTCTATAGCATTGCACACAGACAGACAGACAGACACACATCAGCCCTATTTGTTAGTAGATTTGCAAGGAGTGCTTTCAACTCTTACTAATAAGTATTGTTCTACGCAGGTGATGACAGAGCTTTTGTTTGGTATACGGGTGGCCAAACTTTCCGCTTGGGAGTCTTACTTTCTGACCAAAGTCGGCGCTTTGCGCCGGGGCGAGATGCGTTCTCTGGCTGGACGCAAGTACTTGGACGCTGTGTGCGTGTACTTGTGGGCCTCTGCGCCTTTGCTTATGGCTGTACTCATCTTTCTCAGCTACACGCTTCTGATGGGAAAGGAGCTTACTGCTGCCAAAGTACTATGCCTGCGTGTATGTGTATGTATGTGAGATGAAAGCGCGGGGAAATTCGGGCCACCCTAACGTCTTTATTTATTCATTTGGGAAGGGTAAACTCAGCAGATTTTGGGTACCATGGGGTAAACCCGGCCGCTTTTATTGATGCGGGTACCATGGGGTAAACCCGGCCGCTTTTATTGATGCGGTAAATAAGACCACCCATGCATGAAGAATTGTCTTCAGTAGGTATTATGTGACCGGGTTTACCCCATAGTAGTTCACACCCACTTGAAAGCGGAACATAGCTTTGTAGGATCATTTTGCATCACGATCACCGATTTACTCCGTATGACGTTACAGAAAAGAATTACCCATCATGTAGCCTATGACGTTACAGAAAACGAATCACCCATTAGCCTATCCCTTCCATTCACTGTGTGAACGGCGAAGTTAGCTGTTTTGAAACTGCACTTACAGGATATATTGTAGGCTACAGTATTCGTGTACATGTTCATCCCTTTTTTCACAGGTGTTCACAAGTCTGGCCTTGCTCAATATTCTGATCGTGCCTTTGAACGCGTTTCCCTGGGTTTTGAACGGAATCATTGAAGCCTGGGTGTCCGTGAAAAGATTAGACAGATTTTTCCGTGCCCGTGAATTTCAGTCGGACGCGTACTATTGCACTTGTATCTGTCCTGTGGGTAAGCTTTTCTTTTTCAACACTGGGAGAACAGTCTTGTCTTGATTGCTTTATTTGACCTTTGCTGTTTTTTGTGTACTCTAGATCCATTGAGTGACCTATGCATGCACGATGCGAGTTTTTCTTGGACCAAATGCGGACAAGGGACTGCTGTCAGGCCAACTTTGTCAGGGTTGAATCTCAATTTTGCGCAGGTTTGCAATCATACTGTCTTCTTTATGCATTCTTAGTATTGCAGCAATGGTGAGATATAACGCAACTAGTGGAAATCAAAATAGGCGCTGATTGAGTCCGATGCATGGACCGCTTCAAAATGTGGACGTCTTGAAGTTTAGTATGGGATTTTGTTTTTTGGCTCAAACATGTTACAGCAATCCACATTTTGAGAACAACTAAATTCGTTTGGACCGATGGAAAATCCGGTACTAAAATTCCAACTTTATGCAGAGGTCGCTGTTTTGAAGCGGTCCATGCATCGGACTGAATCAACGCCTACTTGTCTTTACAGGGTAACCTAGTGGGTGTCATCGGCTGTGTGGGTGCGGGTAAATCCTCCCTATTTTCGGCCCTATGCGGTGAGCTGCATTTACTCTCGGGTCGTCTTCTACTGCGCGACAGTTGGCTGTCTTCCGGTTTCGCTCTCGTGTCGCAGGAACCCTGGCTCCAACACGGCAGTGTGAGGGAGAATATTCTCTTCGGTCGCCAGTACCAGGAGGCCTTCTATCGGCAGGTACTGGAAGCCTGCGCTCTGGGTCCGGATATTCAGGTAAGTTAACACATACCGCGACCTGGCGTCATTTTCGGCAACAAGTCGTCCAGCTGTTGCCGGTTTTGTTGTCGTTTGTTGTCCGTCTACCGTAGTCGGTTTGTTGTCCGTTCGTCAAGAAACCGACAACATTCATTATATATAAACGGACAATAATTTGTTCCCAACAATGACGCCAGGTCGCGGTATGTGTTAATAATAAGAATGGTAGGGTAGTTTGAGGTAAAACTAGACGGTGGCATATGATAGTGTTTGTACTTAGTCGGACCAGAGAGAGTTCGCTGTAGGGTTTAGCCCGTGCTGCGAAATTTGCAAGTGTACTCTTGCGGAATTAGGAGTACGTTGGTTGAACATGGACATGGACAGAAATCCGCATTCTATTTCTTGCAAAACTCATTATTACTCTCTGCTAATTCTTGAACGCACCAGTGTGATGGTCTATAGACTAGACTATAGTCTGGCCAATAGCAGTTGGCACCTGGACTCAAGGCGCGTTGCGTAAAATAGATTTACAAATGCGGATTTCTGTCCACGCTTCGTGTACTCCTATTTAGCAGAAGTACATGCAAACTACGCAGCTCGCCTTGAGTCCAGGTGCCAACTGCTATTGGCCAGACTATAGAGTGAGCGTTGAAATTATTGTTGTTGTTTCAGCAAATGCCGGATGGCGATCTGAGCGAAGTAGGCGAACAAGGTGTAACCTTGAGTGGTGGACAACGGGCGAGAATCTCATTGGCTCGCGCGCTATATCAGGTACTGCGTTTATGCCTCATTCACATTGAAAGGAAATGCGCTCTCGGCGTACGCCCGGCGCGTCTGTGGCTGGTAGTCCATGCGTTATTGCTTGTGTCGAGCCGCGGCCTCGCCGAGCGTACGTCCACCGCATGTCTACGATGTGAATGGGCCATAAGATGGTGCGTATCTTCGTTTGGCAACGAACCTCCGTACTATCATACGCATACGTATTGTACGTAGGCCAACACGTAGTAGTTCATAAACTCATGCTGAATCGTTGCGAAATCAATATTTGTTACTAATTTTGGGTACATGTGTAGGATAAAGATATCTATTTGTTGGACGATCCGCTGTCTGCGGTTGATGCAGAAGTGGGACGTCATTTGTGGATGGAATGCGTGCTGAAGCTGTTGAAAGCGCGCTCCAAGTTGACTCTGATCGCCACGCATCACGTCCAATATTTGAAGGAAGCAGATTATGTCATTCATTTGAACGAAGATGGAACGGTGCAAAGAGTGGGTAAGCTGGCTGAGCCGTTTTCTTTCCTGCAATGGTGCACTGCACACGTGGTGAACAAACTGAGGGTGAATTCACACGGCGTGGAGCGTCCGCCGGGCTCAACGTCGGTTATGTGAACGTGCCATCATTATGCGGTGTTTTTGCTTGCAGGCAGCTTCGATTCCGTGTTTGCATCCGAAAAATCGCTCAACGGCATTGGCGATACTGTGAAAACCGGTACCAATCGACATCAGCAGCAATCAGCTGAGGGTTCACCATCTTCTGCAAGTAACGACAAAGTTACTGAAGATGATGGTGCTACGGATCTGGGGTGGTGTGAGCCAGTGTTGGTGCAAGAGGAGGAAAAAGAGGCAATAAAATTGTGCTGTAATTATGATCGGTATGCACACTTTTGACTTCGACCTGTTGTACATAACAATACATGCAGTTGCAGGGTACTCTGGGTAAACCCGGTAAACCATGAGAAAAGTTGGCCACATAAGCTTCAGGGCTGCATATTTCAAAACCAATGTACCGATTGAGACAAATGTTATATGAATCGATTCCTTGAATTCTCCTCTTTCAAATGAGCTATTTTGTTCATCATTTACTGAAACAGCAAGTTCACAGGAGCTTAGGTGGCCTGGTTTACCCTATGGTACCCTACTTTGTACTGTACTGTACTGTACGTGTATAAATGCAGGTAGGTCGAGTGCAATGGCGGGTGTACGTGGCGTATTTGGCTGCAGTCGGCGTCTGTCTCTCAACGGTTATCTTCGTCTCTCTGCTTCTCATGCAAGGTCGATATGACGATAAGTAATATAGGTGTGGTTGAAATAAGAACGACGGTGTGAGGTTGGTGTCGTTTCCTTCTGTTTCAATTCATTTTCTTTGAATTCATTTTTTGCCCACACCTTTTGGCGGACGCCAGAAAAGGTGTATCGTTTCTGTACAATGTGAAGCGTTTTCCAGTTTGAACTTTTCTCAAACTAGCCGACAACATACAGGACAACATACTCGTACCGAGCATATTGATCTTTTGTGTTGAAACATAAGAGCCGATGAGTACGGTCCGACTTGAACTCCCAAAGCAGTCTGACCGTGTGAGTACTTTTACTCGCACCGAGCATCTTCTCGTCACATACACACGCGCGTTCACACGAGCTCTTACTTTCTCGTGCCGAGCAAGGTGCGAGAAAGGTGCAAGTTGGTCGCTGCTACTGTACTGTTCTCTTCTGGCGGAAGCGCCAGGAAAGGTGTATCATTCGTTACGATTTTGACCAGTTCACCAGTAGTGTTAACTTTTCTGACACCTTTCCTTATCTCAACCACACCTCTTCTACGCACTGTATAGCCTACGTAGCTTCCACCCCATATTGCTTGGATAGCATCTCTCGCTGAAGAATTCAACTACTGGTTTGACTTCTGAACATGTAATTTGAGGATGGGTTAAACATTTGTTGCAGTGTCCAAGAACGCGACGGATTGGTGGCTGGCGCATTGGGTAAGTGGTGTGACGCCTCCTTCATATCCAAATGGAACCAGTCTACAACCGCCGATCAACTATCGACCACCTGTCACCTGGGCTGCCTCGTCACATTTTCGCCTTTACTCTTCGCTCAAGTACGGCTAAAAACGATTATGTATGTCGATAGCTGAGTCTCGAAAGGGTAGCGGCTACTTGGCTAACAAGTGAATACAGGGTGTCTCAAAATAAACCGTCCACCTTCCCGTGCATGAAACTCTGGAACCACGCCATAGATTTAAATGCGTTTTTTTTGTATTTTGTAACCAAGGCTTCAACTGAGAAAATTTTAGCTTCCTAGGCCCAGTGGAAGCTGCTCAAACACCTTTTTCGACTCCAGCGGTCAAAAACAAGGTTTTTGGACTGGTAGTGCCGATTTAGGGGTAATTCTATGCATGATTCATAATAAAATTAGCCTCGTAATGAAGAAAGATGTCCCAAAATGCTAGGAAATGTGTATCTCATGCATTATCCCCAGTGCCAGCATAGCAAACGCATGAAACTGGGTATCTTGGAAAATTAAGACCGAGATTTTCTCTATACTAAAGAAAAACGTCGATTTTGAGCTTCAAGATTCAAACCGTCGTAGTCTCCGAAGTATGTGGACCACATAGTTGAAATTACAAAAAATCGCATGAAAATCTAAGGTGTGGTTCCAGAGTTACATGCACGGAAAGGTGGACGGTTTATTATGAGACACTCTGTAGAATGCGCAGAAAAATGAACAAGTTTTGCAAGAAAAAGCGCTACTACGTTTTCATTCATTTGCTCAATGCGACCTCACCCATTACTCCCCTATGTTCTTGTATTCTGCTGCCTTTCAGGCATCCGATCTCTTTGTTTCTCGCCACCTCATCCGTGATAGACCCAGCACACCTTGCCAATTCTTCTGATGACCACGTGCCAAAGAGCAATGACCAATTCTACCTGTACGTCTACGTAGGGATAGCGGCCTTCAACAGTTTGGTCACTTGTGCCCGTGCTTTTCTCTACGCCTACGGTGGAATTGTAGCGGCCAGACATCTGCATAGGAATCTGTTGGATAGAATTATCAAGGTAGGCTATGTATCGGACATATCTGTACTTCATGCCAGAAAAGTAGATCAGTTGTCATCAAGAAGGAAGCAATAGCATATTCTATTTTTTTAGGCGGGATAGGGACATACATTGATTTCTGCGAACCCTAATGCAATCGCGCAATGGCATGGCGGGAAAACCGCACAGTATAAAGTGAAGGAGGCAAGCACTGACTCATATTCGACCCATTATAACCCATTCAGAAGACCTACGAGATTGTGTGTGTGTGTGGATGGATGGCGTGCTTTAGATTCCCCATTATGATGGAAATGATCGAATATGAGTCAGTGGTGCGCTACACACGGAGGGAGTAAACTCACGGGGAATTCCCCGTACGTATGCGATGAAGCATAGAAAGGCCAGTGAATTCACCGTGAGTTTGAAACTCACCGTCGTGTGAACACGTGAGAAAAATTTTGCGCTTGGGAGCAAGTGAGAATGTTCTACCCAAAAAATAAAACTCAAAGTTCAAACTCACCGTCGAATTCACCGTGAGTTTGAGTTTACTCACCACGTGTGTAGCCCACTATGTAGTGTGCCTCCGTCGTTTACACTCTGTGCTCCATTTTTCCCCTATGCCCAATTATATATTTTTGATACTACCATGATGTTTGTTTCTGCATCTTTGTCTGTATTGTGTGCGCAGGCGCCAACGTCGTTTTTTGATCGGACGCCGGTCGGTCGCATTCTCAATCGATTCTCCTCCGACGTGTACGCCGTGGACGAGACGCTTCCCTTCCAGGCCAATCGCTTCGCGGCCTTCGCTTTCGGCGTTGTGGGTACGCTGGTCACGGTTTGCTACGGTCTGCCCTGGTTCACCCTCTGCGTACTACTGGTCACTGCCGTGTACTACAAGATACAGGTGTGTATGCGTACTGTATGTAACGTACGATGTAAAATAGTGTACTATGCACTCAGATAGAAAGGAGAATAATGTTGAAGAGTGCTTCTCTGGAAATGTACCTTAGACACCTTGTTGATGATGCAGCATCCGATTTTCGTGCGTGTTGAGGCTTCCGCTTCACTTTCCAGGCCGCCGTTCCATTGAGAATCTCCTGAAAATTCAGAAATCGGGTGGTAGGCCCTTTTGTTGCCCCCTTTGTGCGAAGCAGTTTTCCTGAACAATCTTACCATCGTTCGACGTCTCTTGATTCAAGGAATTCCGTTCTGGCCATGCCCCTTCGATATTTCGAAATAAATATATTGAATTCGTCGATGAGAAAATTGCGAGTTCCTTTTTGTTTTTCGTTTCTTTTTTGCGCGCCGCGCGCACGACGGAGCACGTACTCCTAGGCGCAGCGAAGCGGAGCGCGAGCTCTAGGAGTACGTGCTCCGTCGTGCGCGCGGCGCGCAAAAAAAGAAACGAAAAACAAAAAGGAACTCGCAATTTTCTCATCGACGAATTCAATATATTTATTTCGAAATATCGAAGGGGCATGGCCAGAACGGAATTCCTTGAATCAAGAGACGTCGAACGATGGTAAGATTGTTCAGGAAAACTGCTTCGCACAAAGGGGGCAACAAAAGGGCCTACCACCAGATTTCTGAATTTTCAGGAGATTCTCAATGGAACGGCGGCCTGGAAAGTGAAGCGGAAGCCTCAACAAGCACGAAAATCGGATGCTGCATCATCAACAAGGTGTCTAAGGTACATTTCCAGAGAAGCACTCTTCAACATTATTCTCCTTTCTATCTGAGTGCATAGTAGTGTAGTGCGGTGTAATTTGGGGGCACCCGTACTCGTTCTTATGTGAGGAGGGATATAGGTAGAACAGCATTTTCATAGTGTGGGACAATTCGGGCAGATTGGGGGGAGGGTAATTTGGGCCAGCTCAACCTTTACTCAATTAGTAGAGGGGAGATGGGGGAACCCAGCAAGTGCACAATCACCAGATATAAGACCGCACAAGGATGCTATTGATGATCACCAATGTTTTCCATCCCAACTGTAATTAGCCCGAATTACCCCCAACCCGAATTACCCCGCAGTTGGATAGGTGTATATTTGCAGAATTACTATCGCTACAGCACCTGTGAGCTGAAACGTCTGAGCAGTGTGAGCCTGTCGCCGATTTATACGCACTTCACGGACACCGTTACCGGCTTGCAGACGATCAGGGCTTTTCGACAAACTCAAAGGTAGTAGGGTACTGTAGGGTAAACCCGGACACCTATAGTCGTCCCAGCCGCGTTCTGCCGTGTGTTATAAATATCACCGGATCCAGCCATCGTAGAGCAAAGCGGTTAAAAATCTCTCGATAACTTTTAGCGGGATTGAAAATAAAAAAAACCGCATGCGTCTACGAGCCCTCTGTGTCGAGAAATCGCCAAATTCCTTAAGTATGAAAAATGTACTAAAAAGGTACACTTTTTCCGATTATTTCACATAAATGAACAATGCCGCAAAAACTTGTTTATTAAAAGTAGCCTACCCTATGTAAAATTTGGTGTAGATTTCAAAAATAGTATCGGTGTTTCAAAAAAATTTAACCCCTAGTATATAATTTTGCAAAATTTGTATATTTTTGACAATTTTTGGGTAGGGGTTAAATTTTTTGGATCAACGATACTATTTTTGAAATCTACGCCAAATTTTACATAGGATAGGCTACTTTGATGAAAAAGTTTTGGCGGCATTGTTCGTTTATGTTGAATAATCGAAAAAAAGTGGACATTTTTCATACTTAAGGAATTTGGCGATTTCTCGACACAGAGGGCACGTAGACGCATGCGGTTTTTTTTATTTTCAATCCCGCTAAAAGTTATCGAGAGATTATTAACCGCTTTGCTCTACGATGGCTGGATCCGGAGATATTTATAACACACGGCAGAACGCGGCTGGGACGACTTTAGTACATCTCAGCAACCACAAGACCGACTGAGACAAGTATTCTACCAATCGATTCCTTGAACTCTCCTCTTCTTTCGAATGACCTACCATGTTCATCATTTGCTGAACAGCAAGTTCAGAAAAGCTTAGGTGTCCGGGTTTACCCCACGGTACCCTACATACTACCACTGAAACAGAAATCCAATCTTGTTTAGGCTGGACACGTTGCAGAAATGTACCCAAAAATGCAAAAGGGTTTTGTTCAAGCGTAGCGCACTTTTAGACTAAACAAACGAAGGGTCTTTGCCTATTGACTCGTTCTCGTTCATTTTATGTGTTTGTTCTAAAAAGTGCGCTAAGCTGTATCATTTGCATTTTTGGCACTTTTTATGAAGTGTATTTTCGTTTTCATGATCATTATTTTTGTTCCGTGTTCTGAGTAAGTACGTTCCAGTTTTCCAGTAGATGGGGTCAGTTTCTGAATACGTACGAAGCCATACAGTGCATTTTGTCAGCGTGCGCATTATTTAGATTTGTGACTACATCGCGCGACGTGTTGTCTGCGAACCAACGGGCTCAGTACAGCACGCTGGCGTGTCGCATGTGGCTGTCGGCCTGGCTGCAGTTACTCGGCGTCTTCGTCGTCACCGCCGTCGCTTTTATCGCCGTGCTGCAGCACCATTTTGCTACTGTGGACGCTGGTAAGTGGCAAAGGGCAGTATTCTATTCACGAGTTGCGCTAAGCGCTACCCGGGTCGCGAGATGACCCCTCTGATTAACAGTAACTTTTAGTGCAATGTTTGATCGGCGTTGGCGGCGTGTCGACGTCTTTTAAGCAGCTGGGAAGAAAAAGAAAGCGAGCGGAGAATAAACGACGTCGACCGCGACGCCGACGCCGATCAAATGTTGCACTGAAAGGCACAGTTATTCAGCAGGGGTCACCTCGCGACCCAGTGTACTATAGTCTGGCCAGTAGGAGTTGGCAGTGGGACTCAAGGCGCGTTGCGTAAAATAGATTCTTTAGCAGAAGTACATGTAAACTACACAGTACGACTTGAGTCCCACTGCCAACTCTCTCTGGCCAGACTATAGCGCTAAGTGCAACTCGTAAATATGGAGTGACTGGCGTTGGGCAAAGCGGTGGTTTTACCCCCATCCGAAGCATGTTCGATTCGACGTACGTAGATGTGATGTGCATTTGCGCAATGGATTTATTGATTTAGGCTTGGTGGGTTTGTCCATCTCTTACGCACTTTCCGTTACGAGCATACTGGGCGGATTACTGCAGGCATTTACGGAGACAGAACGGGAGCTGGTGTCGGTTGAGAGGATTGCTGATTACACGAAGAACGTTCCGTCGGAGAAATGGATCGGTTCCGTCGCGGTAAGTAGTTGGGTAACTGGGGTAAAACCGGACACATTTTGGGCTGATGATTTTGTGGGACTAATTCAGCGGGAGCGGGTAGACAAACTGGACACTGAACTGGGTGGGACGTGTATGTAAACTACTGCTGAAGTGTATTTGCTTTCTAATACTGGCCGTATTTGGTCACGAACTGTAACTTGTAAGTTCTTAGCGGGAAATACAGTATGTAGGCCTATATGTGTGCTAAGTATCCTGTCGTCCGGGTTTGCCCCACAGTACCCTTTTGTCGTGATCTCGCTTTGTTATTGCTCACATGTAATGCATTTGCAGTGGTAGTATAGTACGCACGTACGGTACGATGCTACTCTGTGTAGAAGATGCCTGCCTGGCCTCAGTACGGAGCAGTGGAATTTCGCGGCGTGTGCTTGCAGTATGCTGAGCATCAGCCATTGGCTCTGTGCGACGTATCTTTTGCAGTACGACCGGGGGAAAAGTTAGGCATCATTGGCAGGACTGGTACGTACCAACGAACGATAACGTGCGAAAGAAATATACAGAACGTGCGTTACATACATAACGACCTACGCACGCATTTGCGAATTTTTCAAATCTTACATTGCAAAGCAACTGTCCTGATTAGCACACACGACACAGCAACGTGTGAGCGGTATCATGTATAGTAGCTAGCTACAGCTTACTGCGGGCTGCAATGCAATGCAACGCAGTTTCTTGTTATGCGTGCGTACCTTGTCTTGCATTTTCTGCGTAGGTTCTGGCAAGTCGAGTTTATTTCAAGCGCTCTTTCGCGCGGTGGAGCTCCAGTCTGGTAGCATACTGATCGATGGGGTGGACATTGCCCAACTAAACCTAACTGATCTCAGGTAAAGCCTAATCTCCGCAGCACAGTTAGTGGGCCGACTGTCTTAACCCCCTTCGTAATCCCAGGCGTCCGCCTGTCCGTAGCCACCCGGAAAACCCCGTCCGTAGACCGGGTTTGTTTTTCCACCCAGTCTACGGACGGGGGTTTGCCGGGTGGCTACGGACAGGCGGACGCCTGGGATTACGAAGGGGGTTAATCTCCATGTTGGTTTCGTGATCTCGTGTGTTTCCTTTCAGATGTGAACTGAGCATTATCCCGCAGTCTCCCTTTCTCTTCAGCGGCACTTTGCGGGAAAATCTGGACGTGACTGGCTCCCTATTAGAAGAGAAATTGTTATGGGCTGTGGACTTCTGCGGTTTGAGTAAGCTTGAGCTTTTTCGTACCTATTTACGTACCTGCTACGGTTGGATAGTATGATTCGTTTGTACGTATGATGGCAAAGCAGGCAGCAGGGTTATTCGGGCCACCTCTACCTTTAGTACGTGATTAGGTGGAGCGATGGGAAACCAAATAGTAGAGTCAGAGCGCACGGGGGGGGGGGGGGGACGAGTTTGGTACCAAGATCACCACTTTTCTCCATTACCAACTGGAAATAGCACGAGGTGGCCCGAATTACGGTAATTTAATAATTACCCCCGTCCGTACTTTCATAATTACTTATAATGGCGCGTTCACCAGACGTCCGTACGGACGTACGTCCGACGTATCTATATGCATGAACCATGTACTCCTAGATCGTTCGACGTATTTAGGAGTACATGGTTCATGTACAGGGTGTATCAGAATTTACTCTCCGGATGTTTGTTCTTAGAACTCCACAACGGAACGTTATTTTTCACTGCGGTTATTTGTATTTTGTAGCTAAGGCTTCTACAATTGAGCAGGAAAAATTTCAGCCCCGTAGTCCCTCTACCAAGGAAGTTATGAAGGCTCAAACTTTCGGACACAGAAATTTACGTTTTTTTTACTATGGGGGCAAATCCTGGATTAAGGACAAAAAAGTTAAAGTTAGTACTCCGCAGCTGAGTTTTTCAATTTTTCTTTACGCTACCGCAGCAGATTTGGTTCTGCCGCTTCCTGCATAGGATATTGAACATGTTTTGAAAATGTATAAGCTTTGGGTTGGTAGAATGTGCTCTCCCTGCAGTAAAGTAGTAGGCATATCCTCGATTTCTGAGGTCAGCCATTTTGAGCTGTTTTGAGCCGCTTCCTGTTGGCCTAGAAAGTTAAAATTTTGCCTGCGCAAACGTTGAAGCCTTGGCTACATATTGCAAAAGACCGCAGCGAAAAATGACGCTCCATTGTGGAGTTATAAGCACAAACATCCGGAGAGTAACTTCTGATACACCCTATATACAGATACGTCGGGCGTACGTCCGTACGGACGTCTGGTGAACGCGCCATCAGTAGTGTCTATTTCACGACGGTTCGTTCACTCGCCACTTGTGCAGTGTAGTGTACTACTTTGTAACCGCTCGTGACCTATGAGGAAGTGAGACAATGTGTTTCAGCTGCTTTATGCGACGCTGTGGGTGGTTTGGATGGTACTGTGGGTGAGCGCGGTGGGAATTTTTCGCTCGGAGAACGTCAGTTGGTCTGTTTGGCTCGAGCTCTGCTGAGAAACTCAAAGGTGCATAAGTATGTATTTTCGTACTTGTCCAGCACGTTACATACTTGATTTATTTTATGTACGATGTACGTACAGTATAGTATGTGTAACTGCCGCTGTACAACCGCTGTGCGTACCTGCTGTGTGTGTGACGTGCTCCGTTGCGTATGGCGATAACCGGACCCCGAACAGTGGTGGAGAGAAATCGGACCGAACGGGAATCGACTTGCTCGCAACCCTGTTCACAGCT
Organism: Epsilonema sp. ZAB3_2; assembly: GCA_030247985.1. Taxonomy (NCBI): domain Eukaryota; kingdom Metazoa; phylum Nematoda; class Chromadorea; order Desmodorida; family Epsilonematidae; genus Epsilonema; species Epsilonema sp. ZAB3_2. Next base: position 83,282 of record JASAMW010005627.1, on the reverse strand, counting down.
GTGGACCTAGGCACACCACCATGTGCCGGTCCAAAGACAAATGGATAAACTCGCCTTACATGCCTAGACCATGGCTACGTATACTGCTGGCCTCGAACGCTACGTATTGCCATACGATGGTAGATACGCAGCGCAGTACGTAACAGTAAAGTACCGTGGGGTAAACCCGGCCATTCAAGCTCCTGTGAACTTGCTAAATGATGACCCAAATAAACTCAGTTGAAAGAGAAGAGTTCAAGGAATCGACCGATATCATAGTATTTGTCTCAATTGGTCCATTGATTAAGACATGTGAGCACAAGAGAAGCAGTTTGAAAAATTGGGCAGCCAGTGCGTGAGTCGAACACGCAGCGCAGCACGGGATTACGCCCCTCTTAGCGCACGACCCCATCTGACTGCACAGCTAAATTTCGCAAACTCCCTTGTACACCGTCTCCGGGCTTGCACACGCTGTTCCATCATGTCCTGCGGTCCATTGATTGCTGAGATACCTATATATCCCTTAAACTTAGGTGGGGCCGGATTTTCCCATGGCAGTGTTGTACCTACCCCCATTGTACCCTACCTACCTATTGTACATTGGTGTGTGTTTCTTTTGCAGCTAATCTGTATCGACGAGGCCACGGCTCACGTTGACGCGGAGATGGACGCGCGGATTCAGCGCATCTTGAGTGAGGCCTTTTCCTCCAGCACTGTCATCACCATCGCTCATCGACTCAACACGTTGGCGGATTACGATCGGGTCGTGCGAATGGAGAAGGGGCGAATAGCTCAGGTGGGTGCACCCGGAGACTTCTTCATCCAGTAGAGGGGTATTTCTTTTGGCGTCTGACAGACGTTAACTCCTCCTGTCCTCGGCGAATTCGACGGTGGAAGACGGCCGTTACGTTTTGACATTTTGACATTCGACTCATTCTGCCTTCTCTCTTCGCTCCTTTAGCTCATGATAGTGCGGAGCGACGAAGAATAGAAAACGGTGGTGGCCGTGGAAAACGGCGGAAACGGCCGTAAAACCGGCCGTTGGACGGTGACGGCCGTCATAGATGGGCAGACGTGTCTGGAGGTGTCCAAAAAGACACCGCTCTCAGGGGGCACATCGTCACATCGTAGCCCACTACCCGAGCACATCGTAAAATTTTTTGGGGTAGTCCATAGGGGGAAGAAAATTTTTTTGGAGGTGTGCACAGACAGAAGAGAGAAAAATTTTGGGCACATGAAACAAAAGGAGAGCAAGAATTTTGGGTGTGCAGTGGTGCAGGCGATCCCTCTCTCTGAATGGGAACCATGTGTAAGATGGAACGGAATGTGCAAATAAAGGAAAAAGACAGTTTTCATTCACCTTCTAATGAAACAATGAATATCAAGCATTACATCACTCTCTAGACTCTATTAGCAGCATTCAAAAGAGACAGCTTCTTCCAAATGTTGTTTTTCTTGGTACAACAGACCCTGAAGTAGCATTCATTGCTTCCGAAGATTCCAGTGATCTTCTTACCCCAGCAGGATCTCCTGTGTGCCTGTGATGCTTTAATCAGTCAAATGTGTATGAGTGAGCACATTGATGATGGCAAACAGAACAACCCAAAGTGAAAGAAAAAGAAGCAACACCAAAGATCAAGCATACTGTATGGTGCAACATTTGCACCTTTATCATCCAGCATTTAGCAAGATGATATGGAAGACATCATGCTGATCGATCATGAAGAAGAGAAAGAAACCATTGGGAGTAAATGTGCTAAACAGTTACTCGCCACCAGTTCTCTTTGTGAGGATATGATGAAAACACTGAGCAAGTTCATTGCTAGAACTATGACAATCTCTTTGACCTCATAAGCAAAGAATATTTGTGCATCTGGAATATGTGAATATTTGTGCACCTTTGGACTCTGCTGTAGCCAGGTCATGCACCATGTCCACCATACTCTTCCAGGAATCAGGATATGAATACTTACTTACCTCATCTCATCTTTCCTGTTTTTGTTTAGAACATTGCTTGTAATAGGATGATCCATATTATGCATGATCATGTTGCTTGGAGCATTGATGTTGTTTGAATGTGTCATGTATTGTATATTATAAAACAGTTCTTAGTGTACCAAATTTCAGAGACCACTTTAAATAGAGGTTTTAAAGGTACCTGTAAAAAAACTTTCGCCTTCGGCGGGACCAGGGGGCCGGGGGCTACCCACCCCCAGACCCCCAGTTTGGCTCGCCCCGGCCATATCGTACCACATCGTACCTCACCCCAACCCTAGGACACCGAGCTCCGACAGTCTGCCCATCTATGACGGCCGTCGAATTCGCCGAGGACAGGAGGAGTTAAGATGGAATGATAAGGATGCTGGCATATTGTGTCAAGTTTGCATGATAATGCATCGCTGGTGGACTTGCCTTTGGAATTTCTGCAGCTCATGCAGATACTCTACTGTAGGTACCTGTAGACCTTGGTTCTTGTGATATACGTACTTACGATGGATGGTAATTTATGAGTGCAAATAGAATTTTACAATTCTTCCGGACTTTCTGACAGTTATGCACAGAAATAAAGGAGGTGTACATACCGACCAGGAACGGTGTGCCTGAATTGAGAGAAAAAATAGGTGATTTTCCTGATCGGTGCTGTACACCATCCGATCCAGAGTTAAAGCATTCTCCTACCAAAGGATCCATAGGAGACTATAATACTGTAAGCAGGGATATTTTCGAACAATCTTTTTCGGATTGCAGGCTTTTCAAACATTTTTGGACAGGAGACATTTTCGGACAAAATATGGGTGATGTGCTGGAGTATTGCTTTATAATCACAGAAAAAACTATTTATTGGCAAAGTTTTCGTTTTTTCCGAAATATCCGAAAATTTTCCCGCTTACAGTACATTATTCGGCCAGCCATCCTCCCTACAGTGGTTGGTTCTACATTGTTCCGTCTGTGTCTTCTGTTGCTGCCGCATCTTCACTAGCGATTTCTGCCATGTGCTGTTGGATGGTCCTGAGTGTCGCCAGATCCCAGCCGAGACATTTGTCCCACTTGCTCCAGTCGCCACACGCAGCGTTCAGACCCGGAGGCGAGAAAAAGCAATTGCAATCTTCGGCTGTTGGAGCTCTGAAAAATTCAGGAAAGGGATATGTATTATGTAATGTATCCAGTATCCACATTATTTGTAGTTGGGTAGGTTAGGGTAGCATGGGGCAAAACCAAAAAATGTTTCTAGGGTAGGGGGACCACTTCTATACCGTCTCTGTGTTGTGTTTGCTCTTATGCCCGTTTTGCTGCCTGTTTTTGCTCTTACGCCCGTTTTGCCCCACGCTTCCCCTCCTTCTGTGTATGTAGATAAGTCGGAGAGTTGGATGGAAATACTGGGAGCGGTAGATGTGGTGTCAGCTTGTGAGTATGATGTTTCATCCTCGCTATTTTTCATGAATGCACAGCATTAGATTGACTTACGTTTCTGCGCTGGATGCTCCAGCCAGACAGAGGCACATGCGTTTCATCTCTGGCATCATGGACAGCATACCCTTCAGCATGGCTTTCTTCACCTGCTTCAGACCGGAAATCTTGGCGATATCGTCCAGTGTCTCCTTGGGACATCTTGAAACATCAAAGTCACAAGTTTGCCAAATTCAACAACGCCAACGTACGTCACTATGCCATTGAAGAGGCAATACATGTATGTACATAACATACACGTCACAGTTCTACCTCTGTATTGCATTGTCTCAGTAGGAGACAATGCAATACAGAGGTAGGTGGAATATAGGTACCGTATTTTTGGGTGTATTGCCCCAATTTATATTTATCAATGGGGGTTATACACGGGGATATATAACGGGGGGGATAATACACCCAGGTATGCTATGCGGTAGTCTGTGCAAACAATCAACATCAGATGGCCCATTCATGTCGGAGCGATGTGCTCGGAATGTCCCTGGCTGACACATGCGAAGGTTTTTATGCCCCGGGCTCGCATTTTCTTCCTGTGAATGGGCCATTTTTATTACACACACGCATACACCCTCACTGCTTACAAGTCAAAGGCACAGAGTATGGCATGCTTGGGGCTGTGCTTCATGACGACGCTGTCGGGCGGACTGTCGCTGGCGCCGCCCTCCAGCCACGCGATTTGCTCCGCCACTTCCTCGCCGCTGTGCCACAAGCCGGCGGGCATTTTGCGCAGTACGCACTTGCAGAAACAGTCCTGCTGCTGGTCGTTGAAGAACTGCGCCATCATCGACATCATGCACCAGGGTCCACCGATCAGCTCCTCTTTCATCTCGCGCAATTTCTTCTCTGGCACAGCGTGCGGGTTAGATCCATCGCATGTACTGCAAAAAGAAAAAGGGTCGTTGTAGGATTTAATGGGGTTTTATCAAGAATTCATAAGGCGATACTACATACATCGAGTGCCATAGTATGTACGTATGTATAAAATATATGTATCTCTAGTCCACAAAGAAAGTTTTTAGTAGAAAAGGTGGGAAAACTGTATGTATGTATGTACACTTTATGACATGTACTGTATACGTACATTTACAATACAATAATTTCGTGATGGACACATTCACGAAAATGGAAATACTACTGCAGAAATACACATAAGCCTATGTAACAAAAAATGTACCGTTAGGTTAGGTGGTACTGCTCGCTGAAAGAAACCCGATCATAGCTTCCTTTTTTTGGCGCGATGAAACATCAAAGTTACGCGTTTGTCCAACGCTCCATCCATATATATAACAATGTACTAAAAATACTACTCAGGCATACATACGTACTCTTTCAGCTCCCTGGCTCGCGCTATTCCTCGCTGTATGGAGGCGGAGAAACTGCCCTTCATAGCTTTGATCTTGTTCAGCTTCTCCTCGCCCATCGTCGGCATGCACGTGCTCAGCTCCTCGCTCAGACCGCTGCGACAACTGAAAAACAGAGCGAAAAAGGAAAAGGTGCACGGTCCAGGGGTATACCGCAACCAAAACTTTTTGGGGGATGGAATCATGGAACAGTGCTATGCCATTTAGGCATACCCCAGGTTTGTTACTGTAATGTAATGAAATGATGCGTGTACAGGGTTGCTAAAAAAATTAGTTGGCGATTTGGGGGTCATCAATTCCGACTTTCGGGTGGAGGAGCGCTTTTCGGCTATTTTAGCTCTCATGGGGTTGGGTTATAATGAGAGCGGTAATACTGGTAATACAGTATTACCATACACAAATCATTACAGTAGTCTCCTTTCTCGCATGGCTTTATAATATGCCTTTGCATACGCCGAATCATGGACATGACACGGTACGCACGCATTTTGTATCCGATCGATGTGAATGGGAAGCCATGTCGTATGATATCTGACTATAAACACCCTGAATTTATCTGATAGATATCGTACACCTTTCCAAACATTCCGCCTTTGCTTTCATCCACGATGCGCCCATGTTTTTCCAGTTATCCACTGCATCTTCCACCTTATTGATGCAACTGGTAGCTGCATCATCTTGACATTGCACCTGAAACTCATTCAGCACACGAAAGAGTGATACCTACCTACATTATGTACATACATACTGTACATGTAATATAACTTTTCACGACGTCTTCCTCTTCTTAACCGCCTCCAAAATCTCAAATGACCGCCTGGCCACATACAAACACCCCTTGCGGCTACCGCGGCTACATACGGCCATTGTTTTCTGGCCGCAGCCACCACACGGTTATATGGGCGCCCACGGCCGCAGGGTGGCCGCAAGGGATGTATGGTGGCCAGGCGGCCATCTGAGATTTTGGAGGGGGTTAGCATAGTAAAGGTTAATTATGGTGTCCCACCCAGGAGTCAGGATACTTTCTTACCAGTGCCACAATTGCAAGAAAGACGACGCCACGCATGGTCGAGGTCAGTTAAAAAAAATCTTGATTCCAAAATCCAAAATAAATTGCCACCGGTGACCAGCTGGAAAAACTGGGCGGGGCCAGAGAAACTTTGTAGCCTTTAAAACGCAACCGAACCGAAGATTTGTGCCCGACTAATGACTGTCACCCGCGACGTGCGTGCGTACCCTCTTTTAACTCAAAACTTGGAAGATGGGAAATGGGATCCGGGTGTGCCAAATTGGCCATTGAATTATCGCTCTTTTCACCTGCTCATGCCCGGTTCGGCATGGCGGAGCAAGACCATCCATTTTTCCCGCACAGAAAGGCTTTGTTCAGTAGTCGGGTTTCAGACTGTTGAAAAAGGAACTTGTTTTTTCGCTCTTCTAGTTGTACGCACAAGTCGACATCTCCAAAGATGTTGGATGGAACAACATCATAGGGACGGTCCAGTAATTACGTTACGCTTTCTGGCCCGATTTTTAACCCCCCTACCCTATGCGTTACGCTTCCGTTACGTTTTTGGTTCGACCCCCCTACCCTTGTATATTGGCGTAACGTAATAAAATTTCCCCTAAAAAAATGAATCGCACTGTGCTACAGCAGTTGTGCACATAGGCCTACTAATTTTACTTTCATGTATGTACGTTTGTAATGTGTATGTACATAGGTAGGTAGGGTATCAGTCAATAGGTAAACAATACAATAGTACCATTGCGCATGTGTAGCAAAGCAATCTCACACAAATCAAGTTGATCTCAGTCACACATCAGGCCGAAACTTTGGTAAAAAAAATTTATTACGTTACGCAGCTGTTCTTAGACCCCCCTACCCTATGTTCACCGTTACGCTTCCGTTACATTTGGGTCAGACCCCCCTACCCTTGTCCAGAGCGTAACGTAATTACTGGACCGTCCCATACATCATCATTCGTCATAGGAAGACTAGCAATTTTTTATGGTCTAACATTTTCCCTACCTTCACTTTTCACATCCGTTTTTTCTCCCTACAAAAAAGCTGAAAAGCCAAAACGTCACGCTACATTTGTTTTCTGCATGCACGTTTCAATCCACTGCCATTGCAAACCACATGACTTGCAATATGGTGATGGTGTCTGCTTTATTATATCATATTAGTAAAACGTAAAATCCATTTACCAAAGGTTTGGTTTTTACAGGTTTAGTTCCTCGACCTAGTGGTAGCACACCCACTTGTTTCTTTCATGAGCAGTAATCTCACCCAGTACCTACCGTAATCGTTTCAGCAACAACAGAGCCAAAATCACTGGAAAACCTAGTCCAATCGGGCCACAAGGACGAACAAACCGACCCATTATTCTTAGACCAAGCCGGTATCACCAAAAAATCAAAATTGAATCCGTTTTCCACACGTGTCATCGGCAAGCCCCTTATTTCCAGCTCTGGTGTTGCGGGTAAGATCATCATTGGTGCCTCAACTTCCGTCAGCTCCTCCTGCACTTCAAACTCCTTGGGTTCGGGCGGTGAGTACGGAATTTCCGGCACGGGAGATGCGACATCGTAGCATGAATCCATTTCAGGACGAATGGGAAAGCCGTTTCCGGTTTTTCTGCCAACGTCAACCGTGGACAGGAACGGAGTAGTATTAGGGCTATGACGGGTCATGCGAGGAAGGGAGCAGGTCACGGATACGGTTGCTGCGTAGAGGCCCAAAACACCGAAAGAATAGACCAGTGAAGCCAGGCCTACCATCTGGAAAAATGCAAGAGTCATATGGCAGAGTTTCAGCTAGCTATTGGAAAACGTTTTGCAGGATACTATAATGTACACTGTAAAGCTCAAGTGGCAGAATACTCGCGCCACCTCGTTAATTAGAAAATGAACCAGTTCAAACCTCGCCACCTGATGAAATGCAATGGAACCCAATTTGCAGCTTTTTACGCGAAGTTTACGATATGAATGAATGGCAGCTAACAATACGCACGTTGACATGATCTTTTCCTTACGGTAAGAAACGGCTGAAGAAAACAAGTCCATAGGAACTGACGGTTCTGCAACTTTTGACAAAGCAGGTGCAGTTCAGTGTAACTCAGACCCTGCCATCCGCGCTTTTCTGCTTCCCGAGCTGCCACGTCCATTTCAATTTCACCCAGTTTAGCAAAGAATTCTGCAGATCGAATCATTAAGCGCCAATCCTGGAAAGAAGGAATTCTCACTACATCACACAAACATGGAAAGAAAGAATCATTCATATCTTACGACAGCAAACTGATAGTTTTTGGCGGTGTTACTGTAAACGCTTATACATACAATTCCTGTCAGTAATGCCAGTTCCTGTTTGTTGACACTGGTGAGCAGTCGGTTTGCAGAGGCAGCCCATTCGTCGTTGTATACGTAGTCAGTTTGTCCGTCGTCGTTGAGGTACTTGGAGGCGACTAGCTGCAAAATTGTGCGAAACTACAGTACGTGTACGTACGTATATGGACTGGTGAAAAATAAGCTCAGTAAGAAAGGCAAAAATCATACCAGAGCGGCCATGTACAAATCGTCAGGATTGGAGAGTTGAAAGGCTTCTTGATCATTGGCTCTCAAGCGATCCAGATAGATCATCGCCACAACCAGAGAGCAAGGATGAACACAACCTTCTCTGAAGTAGCGCAAACCATACAATGGACTGCCCTGCAGCTTATCGTACACAAAATAATATTTCACAGGTTTCTTGGTAAGGCAAAAAATACTACATACAGTACACTTGCTTTGACAAGTTGGTGGCAAAGCTCATGTCCAGATAATCAAAGGGAGAATTCTTGTCGAAGTAGTCTTTGGAGTATTCTGAAAGAAAAAAATACAGTTTAGTTTGCCTTACTCGTTTTGACGACTACGACCGTCATGACAGAATGACAGTAAGCCTAATTCAACTGCACTCGTACTCAGCATTACGAAAGTTGACTGGTCGATTCAATGCCTAACTTACCCGAAAGAGGCAAAGTGAGATTTTCCATGCGATCTTGTCTTCCGTAGTAAAGCGTGCGCTTCATCTTTCGACGCAGGCGCCTGTACTGAATATGCTGAGCTGGCATGTTAGCCAAAGCAGGTAAAGAAGAATAAAGAATCTTTTCCAATGATAAAAATAAAATAAAGCAAACCTCGGATGGATACGAATAAAAAGAGTGGCCCAATAAAAATATAGGCAGAATTAGAATAGAAAAAGAAAACTACGAAATTGCGAAATAAAGAGACATTCAAGAACAGAATTTACTATTCATTGTAAATTGTCATAAACTGGCGCAACGGACGGTATGAAATAATTACAATTAGGGTAATTTTGGATGCCCTTTTGGTCCAACCGTGGTCCAACTTTGGCCCAAATTGTTTGGCCAACTTTGGTCCAATGTTCATTACGTCTGCCTTCCGCTGTTACTTTTATTGTAGTTGGCAATCCGCAATGCTATTTTTTGTTTTTATATCACAGAATCTTTGTGAATAAGCTCCAACAAAAGGGAAAGAAAAACGACCGTCCAGCAAAGGGTGTGGGTATTTGCGGGAACGGGAACGGGAACGGGGGCGGGGAAGCAGGGGTATTTGAGGGGAACGCGGGGACGGGGGCGGGGAATGTATTTGCGGGGAGCCATAGAAATCATAGCAATGTGGGGTCCAAAATGTTCGTCATTTCAAGCCGAATCGAACGGTATCATTTTCAGAGTGATCGCTTCATGCTAGGATGAGATATTGACCTTCAAATATGCTGTGCGCGAAATGTGCACACATATGTACACAGTATCAAAAATATATAATTGCCTCAATATTTCAGTTCTACTAAGAGTATGCAGAAACCAAACGACGAGTGTGACTAATACCCAAACCCAAACCCAAACATGAGAAAAACTGATAAGGCTTATCACTGATATGACTGATAAGCAGCCGTATGTTCATCAACAAGTTAGGGAGACTGTCACACTAACGTTAGGAAGACTAGTGAGCGCCACTTGCATTTCTAATGTTCATCAAAAAAGTTAGACTAAGGTTAGTAGGACTTTAGCAAGGGAGGTACGGACCACCCTAACTGCATACTTTAGCATGGAAGGACGCCCGCTCGTTTCCATATAAAAGTCTCCCTAATTCTTCCAAAGTTAGTGTGACTTCAATAAATCGCAAGTCACACTTACTGCTCCTGTACAAAATACGGTAAAGTTACCCTAACTGTTACCCTAACCTTAGCGAGACTTATTTTCAGAGATGAACATAAGAAAAAGTTAGGGCGGAAAAGTCTTCCTAACGTTAGGGAGGAAGTTAGGGTGACTTGGGCCAAGTATGACTTAGGTTAGGGAAGCTGATGAACATACGGCTGCAGGTCTTATCATCTAATCACTATCAACTTATCAGTGCTGGGCATTGGTTTGGGCATTAGTCACACTCGTCGTTTGGTTTCTGCATACTCTTAGTAGAACTGAAATATTGAGGCAATTATATATTTTTGATACTGTGTACATATGTATGCACATTTCGCGCACAGCATATTTGAAGGTCAATATCTCATCGTAGCATGAAGCGATCACTCTGAAAATGATACCGTTCGATTCGGCTTGAAATGACGAACATTTTGGGCCCCATATTGCTATGGTTTCTATGGCTCCCCGCAAATACATTCCCCGCCCCCGTCCCCGCGTTCCCCTCAAATACCCCTGCTTCCCCGCCCCCGTTCCCGTTCCCGTTCCCGCAAATACCCACACCCTCCAGCAAACAGCAGCAAAGCAAAATGGAAGTGTTGTACTCTTTTTGATTTTTTGTCTTGACACCCGAACAGAAAACGCCGCTCGCGAAAAGAAAAAAAAGAAAACAAAAGAAGCGAAAGCGATTTTCCGACGAATCTCACGGCGCGATCAGCCATCAGCAAAGGAAGAATCCACAAACGTAAAGTCCACTGATGGCGGACGCTGACACGCAGATCTTGGCAAGCCAAACTCTGCCCATCTGCTCCTCAAATGAAACAGCTGACACGCAAATTCTTCCGGTTGACGATCCAGTAGCGGATACACAAATTCTGGACAGCCCCGCCGATGACGATAGAGGAGTGAAATCGACTGAGCAGCAAAATCAGGAGGAGGAAGATGAGAGAGAAATCAGCCCCACACTGATTTTGGACGATTTTGACTCTCCAAATGATGGTAAAAAAGCGGGGGAAAATGAACCCAGATGTTCAAAGCCAGGAGATCCAGTTCCAGACAGTCCTGATGACAAAGACGAAGAAACAAAGAATGATTGTGCCAAAAATGGGGCTACCACCAATAAAGAGCCCACCAGTAACCAGCAGGGATCTTCTCAGGTGTCTGGAAGAAAGCGTCGTTTGCCCGATTGGATGCAAAACGGCAGTACTGGTGGTAATAAGGTTCCTGCTACATCCGAAACAAACGAAAAGGCGTCAAAGAAAGCAGATTCATCAAATCCAGGCGGTTCTAGTTCTAGTCCCAAAAATTCCAAAAACATCGAGCCTTCAAAGTCAAAGGAAGAGAAGACGACGACCCCAGAAAAGGAGAGCAGTAGTAAAGGAAAGGATGAAGATGAGCAACCGGGCCCATCTGGGGCTTCTCCAGCCAAAAAAGAGAAGCAGTCGAGTAGGAGGAAGAAATGTCAATTTGGGACGAAGTGCTATCGGTATGAAAGGCGCAATAGTTGGTTCACTAAAGAGATTGAGCGAATTATTAACACATACTCCGTTCTGGCGTCATTGTTGGCAACAACTTCCTTCATTTGTTGTCGGTTTTGTTGCCCGTTTTCTTTTTTGTTGTCCGTTTTTTTGTCCGTTTTTATGGCAACAACGAATCCGCGCAGAACGCAGAGCCGCAGAACGCAGAATAAATTGCGCAGAACGCAGAGACGCAGAATACAGGGTGTAAATGGCGCAGAATCTTTTTGTATGGCAATCCCTTAGCGTGCTGCGAAGTTTAGAAGGGCGATTCAGCCACGTACTCCTAGAAATCAGGGCGCCACGCGCGCCTGCGCAAGGCAAAATTCACTCAAAATCTGAGTGGTAAACTACAAACTCAATTTTTAGAAATCTTGGTAAATTAAAAGTGCCACTCCCAATAATGTCTCATTAGAAATGGATGCTGAACACAAACGTTTGCACTGCGTTTCCACTGGCACAAACACGGCTTGAATGCTGATGCAGATGTCAATACGAATGCCAACTGTGATGGCTTAACATTAGACTCATAAGCAAAGAAATCAGTTGGAGTTGCATTTCGCTGCGGTTTGTATTTCATTGCATTTTAGGCTAAGGCTTAGGCTTAGGTATTGGATGCAGAGGGGTAGGCCTCAGCCTAAGCCTCAGCCTAAGCCTCAAAGTCCATCTGTCGGCCTGCGCAAAATAGATATAACCATTCACTGCCCAGCGCCAGTCACTTCAAACACCTCAATGGATCTTTTTCACTGATGGGTTGAACCTCCCACCAAATTTACCTCATTATGGCTTCTTGCCAGGGTGCTGTGTTGACCTTTGACTGCACTAATGCAAGCTTTTGGGAGTGGCACTATTAGTTTACCAAAAAGTTTTTGAAATTTTGAGATTGGCAAACTAACTTTCCCACCCAGGTTTTGATGGGCGCGTGCAGCTCTCTAGGAGTACATGTCTGGATGCGTCTTTCCTAAACATCACAGCACGCTAAGCAATCACTATTCTGCGCCATTTACACCCTGTATTCTGCGTCTCTGCGTTCTGCGCAATTTATTCTGCGTTCTGCGGCTCTGCGTTCTGCGCGGATTCGTTGTTGCCGTTTTTATAGGGGTGTTGACAAACGACAACTAAACGGACAACAAACAAGAAAACGGACAACAAAACCGACAACAAACGAACGAGTTGTTGCCAACAATTACGCCAGGTCGGGGTATGTGTTAAAGTGCTCGAAGCGAAAGTCAACATTGCATGGAAAATGTCCATGCATTTTACGCGAAACTTCGGACCACGAGACGACTTCGAAAATATGTAGGCCTCTGTGAATGTTCCGTTAGATCAGTAGGAAATCTTAGGTCAGAGGAATACGTACGCCCCAGTAAGTTTTGGGCCCGAAGAATGTGTAATAAGCTTGAAGTTGACCAGAAAAATAGCCTTGGACGCGATCCCTGGCGTCTACCACCAAAAGTAGGCAATTTTCTGTCGTAATTTTGAGAGGCGCCCCGCGCCCTGAGGCCAAAATTTGTTTGCTTCCTATCCCACTGTCGGCATTTGTTCACATTGTGACGTGCTGCGTTCCGTATGGCGATAGCCGGGCCACGCTGCAGTACGTAACAACATGATTGCTGTAATGCATGGCGGTAGTGTGGGATGATGTCTTATTTTCCTCTTTTTAGCAAGAATCCTCAGCACAGAGGGGATTATTCTCATCCTGGCGATTCCGATTGGAAAGATATTGATGATGAAGATGATGAAGATAAGCCAGAGTGCGAATATGGAACCGCTTGTTATCGAAAGAACCCGCAACATCGAAAAGATTTCAAGCACACAGCGAAAAGAACGCCGGCGGCAAGACAAGCGAAAAGTAACATCTGGGATGTTGTATGTACAATAGGTCATTCCCATAACCAAGAACGGATAACCTGATAAGAGAAAAGACTGTCTGCGTAGCTTGCGCATGATTGCTCCAAGCATTGAACACGCTGTTAGGTTATCAGTTCTTGGTAACTAACTATGTATGCTTCCTATCCCACTGTTGTTCCCACTGTACTCTTCTTGTTCTTGATTGAAGACTCGTTCGCATTGACGCAGCTGCGTATATTCAATGCGAATGATCATTGAGACGGAGACTACTGTATTTTTGGGTGTATAAGCCCGAAAGCCCCAGGGGGCTATAGTCTGGCCAATAGCAGTTGTCACCTGGACTCAAGGCGAGCTGCGTAGTTTGCATGTACTTCTGCTAAATAGGAGTACACGAAGCATGGACAGAAATCCGCATTTGTAAATCTATTTTGCGCAACGCGCCTTGAGTCCAAGTGCCAACTGCTATTGGCCAGACAATAGATGCAAATCGAGAGGTCAGATAGGGGGTTATTCACTTGTGCCACCCCACCTGCCTATCTCCACTTGCGTTGGGCGTACGCTCGGTATGTTCATGGCTTGACACATGCAAAGGCAAGGGGACAGCCATTATTGCGCCGGGCCTCCCTAATGGACAGTTGGTTGAAATGAGAAAATGAGCGTTTGGATCGGTAAAATTCACGCCGTTCTCTTATTTCAACCACACTTGCTGTTACCCTGATCTTTGTCTTGCTCAGTTGTGTACTGAACTGGTGTGGTGTGACTTCAGAAAGTGTTTTGGCTGGTGATAAGGATGATAGCGGTCCGAACGTGTACGACAAAGCGGACAGCTTTATTAACGATGACGATTTGTCAGATGCATCAGGAAGCAGTTACGAAGGGGACGACGATCCTGATTATTCCCCACGGTCATCGGATGATGAACGGGTAGGGTAGGGTGAGGGAAAAGTTGGGTGATGGACTAACTATGTATGTATAATCTGTCCACTTTAAGAGTTCGCTATAGAACTAGTCGTGATTGCGTAAAATAGATTCACAAAAATGTGGATGTCTGTCGGTCCGTGCTTCGTGTTTTCCAGCTACTTCGCAGAAGTACTTGCATGCAAATTACGCAAGACGACTTGGGTCACATATAGCGAACTCTCTCTGGTCAGACTATCACTATGCTCTAGGTGTGGTTGAAATAAGAAAGGCGTGCGGTATCGTATGTACGGGTCATTTTCTTCCCTTGTGAAAAGAATTTTCGCCAACAAATTTTTATCGACACTTATTCACTGCTTGCGTTGAACATAAACTGACCTCTCTGATTTCCACTGACCAATTAGCAATGAAAGTCAGTGTGCTCGCGACCAGCCAGAAATTTTCATCGCAACTGGTCAATACCCTCGTTTTCTACGTATTTCAACCACGCCTATTCACGAGTTGCACTACGCGCTGGTACTGGGTCGCCTCGCGAGTTGACCCTCTGAATAACCGTGACTTTCAGTGCAACATTTGATCGCCGTCGACGTCGTTTATTCTCCGCTCGCTTTTTTCTTCCCAGCTGCCTAAACGACGTCGACCGCGCCGCCGACGCCGATCAAATGTTGCACTGAAAGTCACGGTTATTCAGAGGGGTCACCTCGCGACCCAGTATGAGCGCTTAGTGCAAGTATTCCGGATATTAGCTTCTGGAAATGTTCTCTGCTCGTTCCCAATAACAGACAGAATTGAATAACAAAACGCCAACTTATTATCATAGGAAGATATCCGTACACTGAAGAAGGAAGCGGACGAATTTATCAAAAAGAAGAAACGGTAGCGCTGATGTCATGGGACGAATGTTTCATACTTCCTGTTGTCAGAATGTCATAAAAAGTCTCATTATTATAAGCCTCATCGCAAGATAAGTAATCGACAGCGTTTATTGTTCACACAGTGCTCTTGCACATAATTTTGGAATACGTATGTACGTTGTTTATGATCTCTTTCTATTTTCTAATCGTGCAATCACAATCACATGCCAGTAAACAATTTCTGATGCAAAGATGATGGTTATTGTGTGATAAGTGCGCTAATTTGCGCAGTGCAATAATAATTGCAATGCCTTCTGTTTGTTATCCCTATACATCTATTCGTATGGCTATCCCCTAATTTCGTACTGTGTCGTGTGCTTATCTATATCCTAATCCTAGTGCGTACTTCTGATTTCAATCGCGCAATATGTCGGGCGTATTAGTTGCTGCTGTCATACTGCGAATAATAGGCTTTACGTAGAAACGCGCTGCGAACATTAGAAATTACCGCTGCGGCTTCGGTTTTGAATGGTTTCTTGCCTATGTATTGCACGTACGTACGCAATAAAAGGCCGTCTGAAGGTCAGACGTGCATAAATTGATTACGTTTTTGTTGTTTACTTGTATGTCTGGATAATAATTACCAGCTTTGGTCACCTCTAATTTATTATATTGGTCATTTGGGAGTTTGGCATTATGCCAGACATGTTGAACAAAAATTGTTGAATATTTATTTATTTTCAAAAACATAAAAAATTGCTAGTTTACTCGACTTATTTGTTAGTTTTATTATTTATAATTTTTGATGTTGTTTCTCATAGCAATATTTTACTGTTATTTGTTCGTTGGCCTCTATGTAAGTTTTGGTCTGTACTCACGTACGTACATCATCCTTGGTACATCGTACATCGGTTTACCGTAGTCTACTGTCTATCCACCATATGCAGTTAGGCGATTGGGTTGGTCGATGGCGACCCCGCGGCATTTAGTGAAAGTTTGAATCGGTGCCTGTGAGGAGGTCGACGTCATATTGTTGTCAATTCTTCTTTTCACTCGCTCCGTTGACGCTTCCAGATGATTGAACAAGGTCGACGACCCCGCAGACACCGATCCAAACTTTCACTACATGCCGCGGGGTCGCCATCGACCAACCCAATCGCCTTACTGCATGTGGTGGATATGTAAATTTTTGGTCTGTGTATGATTGAATATTTGTTTCAAATCAATTCAGTTTGTTTTCATTATTATTGCAGGGAGGGATTTTTCTTGACCGTTCTCTTCGACCTAATCTGAAGTTTTCGGACACGTGATTCACCGACCACAATCATGGCGGATCAGGGAGGAACCGTCGTGACCGCAGCCCCGCCGCCCCCGACAACAGCGCCCCCTAGCGCCACAAACTGTATTCCATCCGAAAACGATCTATCGCCGCCCAAACAGCCGCAACCATCTGCTTCCGCCGCTGCGTCAAGTTTGGCAGCCCCGTCATCGTTTTCCAGCGAAAAATCCTCGCCAGTACCCGCGCCAGCGCCGGCGAAACCCAGTCCCCCTAGCGGCGAGAAAGAGAAACAGCAGACGACGACGACGACGACGACTGCATCTGGACCGGGCGAAAAACAGACGTCGGCATCAGGTCCTGCTGCTGCTGTTGTGAACAGTACTGCGGAGAAGCGAGAAAAGAAGGATGAAGACTGGGAGGTGGTAGGGGACAAGGAACAAAGAAAAAAGTTTTCATATTTTTGTAACAGTAAAATATTGCTATGAGAAACAACATCAAAAATTATAAATAATAAAACTAACAAATAAGTCGAGTAAACTAGCAATTTTTTATGTTTTTGAAAATAAATAAATATTCAACAATTTTTGTTCAACATGTCTGGCATAATGCCAAACTTGCCAAAATGACCAATATAATAAATTAGAGGTGACCAAAGCTGGTAATTATTATCCAGACATACAAGTAAACAACAAAAACGTAATCAATTTATGCACGTCTGACCTTTAGACGGCCTTTTATTGCGTACGTACGTGCAATACATAGGCAAGAAACCATTCAAAACCGAAGCCGCAGCGGTAATTTCTAATGTTCGCAGCGCGTTTCTACGTAAAGCCTATTATTCGCAGTATGACAGCAGCAACTAATACGCCCGACATATTGCGCGATTGAAATCAGAAGTACGCACTAGGATTAGGATATAGATAAGCACACGACACAGTACAAAAATTAAGGGATAGCCATACGAATAGATGTATCAGGGATAGCAAACAGAAGGCATTGCAATTATTATTGCACTGCGCAAATTAGCGCACTTATCACACAATAACCATCATCTTTGCATCAGAAATTGTTTACTGGCATGTGATTGTGATTGCACGATTAGAAAAATAGAAAGAGATCATAAACAACGTACATGCGTATTCAGCATCACAAAATTATGTGCAAGAGCACTGTGTGAACAATAAACGCTGTCGATTACTTATCTTGCGATGAGGCTTATAATAATGAGACTTTTTATGACATTCTGACAACATGAAGTATGAAACATTCGTCCCATGACATCAGCGCTACCGTTTCTTCTTTTTGATAAATTCGTCCACTTTAAGAGTTCGCTATAGAACTAGTCGTGATTGCGTAAAATAGATTCACAAAAATGTGGATGTCTGTCGGTCCGTGCTTCGTGTTTTCCAGCTACTTCGCAGAAGTACTTGCATGCAAATTACGCAAGACGACTTGGGTCACATATAGCGAACTCTCTCTGGTCAGACTATCACTATGCTCTAGGTGTGGTTGAAATAAGAAAGGCGTGCGGTATCGTATGTACGGGTCATTTTCTTCCCTTGTGAAAAGAATTTTCGCCTGCAAATTTTTATCGACACTTATTCACTGCTTGCGTTGAACATAAACTGACCTCTCTGATTTCCACTGACCAATTAGCAATGAAAGTCAGTGTGCTCGCGACCAGCCAGAAATTTTCATCGCAACTGGTCAATACCCTCGTTTTCTACGTATTTCTACCACGCCTATTCACGAGTTGCACTAAGCGCTTGTACTGGATCGTGAGGTGACCCCTCTGAATAACCGTGACTTTCAGTGCAACATTTGATCGCCATCGACGTCGTTTATTCTCCGCTCGCTTTTTTCTTCCCAGCTGCCTAAACGACGTCGACCGCGCCGCCGACGCCGATCAAATGTTGCACTGAAAGGCCCGGTCCCCCCGCGAGGGCGCCTCGGCGACCCAGTATGAGCGCTTAGTGCAAGTATACAGGATATTAGCTTCTGGAAATGTTCTCTGCTCGTTCCCAATAACAGACAGAATTGAATAACAAAACGCCAACTTATTATCATAGGAAGATATCCGTACACTGAAGAAGGAAGCGGACGAATTTATCGAAAAGAAGAAACGGTAGCGCTGATGTCATGGGACGAATGTTTCATACTTCCTGTTGTCAGAATGTCATAAAAAGTCTCATTATTATAAGCCTCATCGCAAGATAAGTAATCGGCGTTGTGCTCTTGCACATAATTTTGAATCAGTATGTACGTTGTTTATGATCTCTTTCTATTTTCTTCTATGCCTACTGCGGCATTCCGGCCACCATGATCATTCTGGAAGTCCAGCCCTTCCTCGTCCTCGCTGTCGGCGTTGATAACATCTTCATATTCGTCCAAGCTTATCAGGTACATGTTGTATACAGCGTGCAAGTGCGTGCGGTTGCTCTCTCGTGTGGAGGCAGAGAGAGAGCGCTAGTCTCTGTTTGCTGTGTAGCGTGCTCAGTCAAGTGCAGTGGAGAGTTTGGAGGAGCGGGTTGGACGGATCAGTGGGGAAGTCATTCCCAGTATGCTGCTGAGCAGTATGGCCGAATGCTTCTGCTTCTTCATGGGTATGCATGCACTACAATACAGCAAGGGGAAGCAGTCCTGCTGCTTTTCTCATCTGCTCTACGTACTTTGTATAGTATGCGGAGTCGACGTAGTGTACAGTTGCTCCATTGTGTAGATACGTACATGTTGCATTGCAGGGGCGTTGTCATCGATGCCGGCTGTGAAGGTGTTTTCTCTGTACGCGGGTCTGGCCATTCTTTTCGACTTCTTCCTACAGATCACCTGCTTCTTGGCTCTCTTCACTCTCGATTTGCGAAGAGAAGAGGTATAGTATCCGATACGTTCGAATGCTATGTCGCAGAAATTTGTTTGGTGGCGTCCTGGATGGAACTTGCTTGATGTTTTTGTAGGCGGGTCGACTGGAGCTTTGTTGCTGCGCTCGGGTTCCGCCTCGTGTTGTTGAGAATGAGGGATACCTGTTCGCTTGCTTCAAAAACTACTACACTCCAGCCCTGCTCTCAAAACCGACTCGCCTATTCGTGGTACGTACACCCTGCCTGTTTTCCGTACGTACTTAATTGTGCTATGTAGTGTGCTATGTATATACGAGTATTGGTGGTGCGAATGCGTTAGGTGGTTTGACGCGTTTATTCTTAGGCGTGAGAGGCGGACGATAAGATTGCTGTGTCTGTCTACGTCTGTTTGTTTTGTAGATATGGCTGTTCAGCTTCTGGTTTCTCAGTTCTGTGGCTGTACTAGACAAGATCGAACTGGGCTTGGATCAGAAGCTCAGTATGCCAGAGGTGCGTATTGTATGCATTGCATGCTCGATCTTGTAAGCGTCTACAAATGCATAGCATACAAGTATCCAGGTACGCTCTACTGTAGCGTATGTACAGTACATTCACTGCGGTACTGTACATGTACCCATTTACTCTCTTTGTAGGATTCGTACGTGTTGGACTATTTCCACGCGCTGTCTGACTTGGCAGTGGGTCCGCCGGTGTACTTTGTGGTGAAGGGGAAGTACGATTACGCGGATCCTCGTCTGCAGAATCGAGTGTGCGGTTCGGCCGGTTGCGATCAGAACTCTCTCAACACACAGCTCTATCAGGCCATGCACTGGAGCAACCGGTCCTTTATCGCTCAGTCGGCGAGTAGCTGGTTGGACGACTATTTCGACTGGTTGAGACCCGTCGGCAATCCGCCCTGCTGTCGCCTGTACGAAGAGGGCGGCGCCTTCTGTCCCTCCTCAGTCTCCTCCTCCGCCAACTGTCGTCCATGCAACGCCATCTACGTTCGAGGCCGACCCGTCGCCGAAAACTTCTCCACCTTCCTACCCGATTTCCTCCAGGACAATCCGGGCTTAAAATGCGCTAAAGGGTAAGGCAGGGCACAGCTTGGGGAAGGGTACACAACTTGGCATGCGCAGTAACAAACTAGAGAGGACATATGCGGAGGAAAGTCAGTATCTATCAATAGGCAAACAAGGCACATAAGAGTCATTTGCGTGCGTGCATTGCAGAGGTCACGCGGCGTACGGTAGAGCTCTATCTTTCGAGCAATGGAAGATTGGCGAGTCTTCGAGTAATCAGAGCGGCATTTCTACGGGTGGAAGAGGGAGGCGGGATGCGGCGGCAGTAGTGACGGCCTCCTACTTTATGACGTATCACAGTGTGATGAGAACGAGCGCGGACTATATTCACGGCCTGGTCAGCGCCCGATATCTGGCCAAGAACATCACGGACACCATCAACGCCAACCTGACGCCTGGTCAAGAGCCAGTGGAAGTCTTTCCTTACAGGTACAGTACTTGCCTTTTCCTCCTTGCACTTACTACTGGGTGCTAGCGTAGGTACAGCATGTATGAGATCGGCGTGTGCTTGTTGCAGCGTGTACTACGTGTTCTACGAGCAGTACCTGGGTCTGGCGGAGGACGCGGTGGTGCAGTTGGGCGTGAGTCTGACGGCCATCTTCCTCGTGTCTGCCGTCCTCCTCGGCTTCGACCCCTGGTCCGCCGCCATCACCACCTTCGTCATCTTCACCATCCTCATCGACCTCATGGCTCTGATGTACTGGTGGAGCATCAGCTTCAACGCCGTCTCACTCGTCAATTTGGTCATGGTAAAGCACACAAGCCTTATCTACCCGTCCTGAAAGAGCGAGGGACCACATGCTCTAATGAATGAATGTTGTCTACGATAGGCGGTGGGGATATCCGTGGAGTTTTGCTGTCACGTGGTGCGGGCTTTCGTTGTCTCGGTGGCTCCTTCTCGAGTGGATAGAGCCTGCGATGCCCTTTCTAACATGGGCAGCTCGGTAAAACGCCTACATGCATGCATCTTTCAATGCAGTCATGAAGAGTCTTGACCGTTGGCTGATGTTGCAGGTGCTGAGTGGGATAACGCTGACGAAGTTTGGTGGGATAGTGGTGTTGGCGTTTGCTCATTCCCAGATTTTCCAGGTGTTCTACTTCCGCATGTACCTGGGCATCGTCCTCATCGGCGCCGCCCACGGACTCATCTTCTTGCCTGTCCTCCTCAGCTTTATCGGTATCCGCTCTCATGTACAGGGTGTCTCACGTAGATTTCCCTAATGATACAGCCTTATAACTTTCGTATTACAGTAGATATCAAGCTGAAATTGTGTCCCCAGAAACCCAAGAATATGCCAAATTTTGTGTAAAAATTTGAGCCAGATAGGTCCGCAGCGAACAAAATTACAGGCGTGGAAATTTTGGACCCTGTTTTCATCATTTTCCGCACTGAGCATGGTTTTGAGATTACAATCTTCTGCTCAGCATGGTCAAGCAGCTCATCCAACATAGCAATATGGCGGAATAACAATGGCTGAACATCATCGCAGTACAGAACACAACAGATCAAAAAAATACGGGCGATTTAGAGCCCACAATAGCCTTCAAGGGGCTGTCGAGGTCAATAGAGGAACCACTGATGTCAAAATGTTGAAAAACATGGTCGCAAGTTTGCAAGCTCGTAATTTCATCCCTACTTGACCTATCTGGCTGAAATTTTGCCACAAAGTTTGGCATATTCTTGGGTTTCTGGGGACAAAATTCCAGCTTGATATCTGCTGTAATACGGAAGTTATAAGGCTGGATCATTAGGAAGATCTACGTGAGACACCCTGTACAATATGTATGTGTGTACGTGTATGTGTGTAAAGGTGGACTAGTGCTAGCGTATGTGTATGTTCTGTTGCAGGTCCGCCCGTGAATCGTCGTCGGTTGTTGGAGCAGCAGGAGAAGGAGTTGGTGGCTGCGTGCTCTGCTCAGATTTCCACGGACAGCGGCGATCAGCTCATGACAACTGCGGAACATAACAGCAACAGCAACGGACTCCTGCTCACGGCTTCTTCCGCAGCTGGATACCTGGTAGACGACGAAGACGACTTGGTAGTAGCAGATAGGGATGAAGGAGAGATATCAGCTGCTGTGAGAGAAGACACGGGATCCACATCGGCTAGAAGAACACGAAGGACCCAACAGAGTCTGCAGGCGCCCGCATAGTTCTTAGTTGCTCTGTTTTACATGCAACTAATGGAGGATATGGAGTTTCGAATTGTTATGCATGCACGCCACGCTACAATTCCGTAATACGTATTTGTGACCTACAGTACTGTACCTGTAGAATATTGATGCGAGAATTGAGCTTTGATCCGACGAGTGACTGACTTTCGCTGTGCTCCGTTTTGTTTTGTGTTCTTTTGTGATTCTCTTCTCTCACCTTTCATTTCATGACACTTCCTACTACGTTATGCTATTCGAGTAGCCTATAAGGAAATGGACTAATAAATGCCCATGAACGCTTTATCATCCAATCTGTCGGTATGCAAGGCTATTCGAAGACGGGAAAGTGTTACATGCTATGCTAATAATGTCGTGATATAGGATTTCCTTTCTGCAGTGCCGTAGCTGACCGGCGTTGCGAACAATGCATACTGTGTAGCAGCAGTGTATTTTATTTTGTCGACTGTATTGTTAGTAACTCAGTATTGTCTTGCAGTTTTATTTCTTCATTTAGTCTTTCAGATTTCTACGTATAATAAATGTCCGCTTTTAGTGTTACCAGGAATTGATAACATAGAGGGGGAGGACTATGCAAACATTGTAGTGAGGCAAAAGCATGGGCTAGCGACACCAAGTAGTTCCGTATATACAAAAATATAGGCCTACGACTTTGTCAAATTTGTCCTTCCGTATGTAGGACCAGTTGTTATATACGACCCTGCTAGCCTTGCTTCTGCCTCACTACACTGCATAGTCATCCCCTCTACTATAATGTTATGTATTCCTGGTGTTATCTGTTAAAAATCTTTTTTCCTGTTTTTTATTAGAGCACACACAAAAGTACTTTGGAAACAAGAATAAACCGCCTGCTTTTTATCTGTGCCAATCTGCGGGATTGACATTTTGCGTCTCTGTCCACCTCCGTGTTGTACTATGTACGTTTCCCGTCTCCCGTAAATTTGCATTAGGTTCGGACGGTCCTCATCTGGCACCGTGAGCGTGTGCAGTGTTTGATCATACCGCGCGTGTGCAGTGTTTGATCATTCCGACGAGCTGGCAGTCTTTGAATTGAAACGTCTTCGCAGTTCCTCATGAGCCTTGCTTTCAGGTGTATCGCAAACTTGTATAGTTCATTTTATGGGAAGTCGTGTGTTCCTTCTTGTTCTGTATAATGAATGAATGGGCATGGCGGTGTGTTATAGCCTACTTTGCAGCCACCAGCTATTGTGAATGAAGCCACGACCTTATGCAGCCTTATGGTTTCAATCGGTCTTGAGCCCGCGCAAGCCTTGGATGTGGCGACGAGAATACAATACAGTAAGAGCCGTTATGTAGGCTACGTTACGTACATACCGTATTTACCGGTGCATAGCCCCCCAATGCATAGCCCCCTATGCATAGCCCCATATTGGCAAAACATAAAAAGTGCCCAATGCATAGCCCCCCCCTATGCATAGCCCCATATGTACTGTACAGTACCTGAACCTACCTATGTAGGCTGGTCATGTGGTACCCATAGCCACTCCCACACCAAGCTAAGATGCCTATAAGCCTGCTTGGGGGTGTAATGTACTAGAATAACCCTGTTTTGACCTCAATTATGCCCTAAAACACGTGCTTTTGACCTAAAAAATATGCCTCTGCGCACCTCTCAAAAACATAAAAAATGTCCCATGCATAGCCCCCCTATGCATAGCCCCATATAGGACCTCTCAATTTTTGCATGGGGCTATGCACCGGTAAATACGGTACATAATACACAGGGTGGTTTTTTTCTCCTTTACGATTTGGATTGAAAATTTCAACGGGTTCCCCTGCACCGATTTCGCTCAAATTTTGCCCATATATTCATGAGCGTTTGCCATTTACTTGGTACAAATTTCGAGTTACAATTCTACACTGGTAGTGAGAATTATCCTCTTCCTTCCAAACTTGCAATTTCAAGCTTTTTCTACCCACTTTTTACTGCCAAATGATTGAAAGACGCTTGTTGGATTCCAACGGCTCTTTTCTTACTGTAAAGGTCGGTGTATAGCCCGATACCGTGTATTGCCCGATCCCGTGTATAGCCCGCCCAATTTGGCTTATATTGCACTTTTGGCCCGTATATAGCCCGATATTGGGCTGTGCAAAGAACTGCGTTCACAAGGCTCTATTCGCAGCATTGTAAGTCAGGAACCACAAAATGTGTGGCCTGTGTAGCTAAAAATAGTAGGTTGAACATGGACTATGGCATTTAGAGTAAAAATTGGAGCAAAAATGAGCAGATGGTCAAAAGTCCCTTGTATAGCCCGAGCTTTTGTATTGCCCGATCCCGTGTATAGCCCGCCCAAATTGGCTGATCTTGTTTGTATTGCCCTGCAGGGCTATACACCGACCTTTACAGTAGAGCAAAATAGTTTCAGCAAGATGAAACCTAAGCCCTAACGGACAAAGAACATTGTCAGTGTTGGTGGCATTGCTTGGAAATTGTTTCATTTCTCATCGGTGGTGCTCGCGCCTCATCAGCGCTGCATCATCAGCTGATGAGCATAATCACCAGATTTGATGACTCCTGAATTCTTTCTGGGGGTGGAAGGAAAAAAGGTCTACAAAGACAGTCCAAAGCAGATTGATTACCATTCAAAAAAATGCAGCAGTATTGCCATTTGCCATGTTTTCCAATATATTGATGGAATTGTAGCAGTAGTCAAAAATTATTGTGAAAATGGTGAAAAATTGTGATCTCATTTTCTCTGCTGTATTTCTCACTGCCAGTATGCAGAATTTCAACTCGAAATTTTTACCAAGTAAATGGCAAACGCTCGCGAATATATGGGCAAACTTTGAGCGAAATCGGTGCATGGTAACCCGTTGAAACTGGCCATCAAAATCGTAAAGGAGAAAAAACAACCCTGTACATACGTATATACCTTTTCTGTGTACTCAAGCATAGACTACATTGGAGGGGGAGTGTGTACTGATTGCAGTCTCGGAGTGGGTGGCAGCGTGGAGTTCACCAGCTGGAGCCTGAGCATTTCCCTCTCGCCTTTCATAGTTACATCCCTGAGCTTTTCATCGGTTGGTCAAAAAACAAAAAGGAAGAAGCGGATCAAGGAAAGAATGCTTCTGAAAGGTTAGGAAGGAGCCGCAGCCACCGTGATCTATGGCCCAGGTTGATATGGTGGATGACGGAGCTACGTATGTAATGTATGCGTTGTAAAGTGTACAAGCTGAGCAGAGGAGACAAGTGGAGGAGCGACGAACTACCGTGTGTCAATGAGAGAGCAGCAGCTTCTACACCTACATTTTACTGTACGTGGACGAACACAGTTCGCGCCTTCAGGTTCAGACCGGGTAAAAAGAGCACAGCTACTGTAGCTGAGAATGGGTAACAATATTGGATGTACAAACCAAACAGTACGTTTCGGGCTTTGCATTCTATTGGTGGTTGCTTTCCTGGTCGCAAGTAGCCAAAAAACGCAACGACGATCAATTAGGAAAAAAGAATTGCCACTTGCGTTGTGACAATTGCATTGGCAATGTGTGCACATAACATTAGGGTGTCATGTTTCCTGCGCGACGTTGCTGATGGTGTTTGGCCTCTCTTGCTTCTTTGTACTCTTATTTGGATTTGGAAATCCTTTTCTTGTGGCTGTCGGGTGCTTGGATTTCTCTTGAGCATATGCGCCAGTGCATGCGATAGATGAAGACGTCCCGCGAATATAAGCGCTTTTCTCTCTGACAGATGCTCCATTGTCACCCGCGTCCTTTTTTCCTTTCAAGGGCACCAGCAGTATATAAAGAAATCGGAGGAGCATTTGTTGATGATGACCCCCCGCCACACGCCGCATACTAAATGTCACAAGTGTCAAATGGTTGCATTCGAAGCGGCGGCCTATTGTCTTTTATCCGTCAACAGTAGTTAGTGATGGAATCGCCGGATTTGGTTTATAATAATTTTTAACTTCCATGGAAGGATTTAAAATGCAGCTTTTATATTTTTTTACCACTGTTAGCGCATTATTTATGAAGCTACGTACGTATATTTGGCCCTCTATTGGCGCCCTCCATGCACGTAGGCGACTATGTATTTGCGGGCCGACAATTTGGATAAACTTTTTCCGGTGAGTAAGCACGCGTCTCCTCTAATTCGACAATTGCCTGCTTTGGCATGCAATTGACTTTTGACGGCGGAAAACGGTGAGGGCGATTGTCAATATAATCCCCTTTCATCAGGATTTTCACGACTATTACGCGTTTTCGCTTTTCATCCATACCCACGTACATAGGTTTGATTCGAGGATCCTAGCGGATCCTGAATCGACTAAAACGTCTCACATTTTATTTCTCCAAGAAGAAAAGTTGTTAGAACAATCAATTCTTATCAGAATCGGAACTTATTTTAATCTACTAACACTACTGAAACACTATGTATGTACTACTATAGTTCGAACATTGGTTACGGTATTTTCTCAGTCACCGGTTTACTTCATCGTCCTACTATTGCATATAGGCCTACTTCATCAGGATAGCAGACTCATATATTCTAAAGCTGATAAGATCAGCGACGAATGCTACAGCTTCCGCTCAATCTTCTTCTGACGGAGAGAAGAGCGGATCGTGAGAGAGCGTAAGGGTCAATCTGATGTTTGCCGCTGGTTTCCGTCTCCTTTTGAATAATTAACTGAAACAGTGTCGCCTTGAAGGAGTAGAAGCCGACTGTACTATATATGGTGAATGGACTCTGTGGCCACGTTTTTTCGGGGAAATGCTGATCGATGACCATTACCGACCGGCCACTCACTACACAGGAGAAACCGCCAACAACAAACAGCCAAGCAGGCAGATCGATGGAAGCTTCTAATTTTCGAGGCGTGAGTGTCCGGCTTTGTCCGCCGTCGCCCGCAGAGAAATTTAGTCAACAAAACTACTCCGTACTCCGTATAGAACGTGATGGATCTGGTCAATTGTTTAATGGGCTTTCTTTCTGCCTCCTGAGAGCAGAGCGGATGAGGAAAGCTGAGGAGCTTCCTCCTCTCTCTTTGCCTCCGGATTGGCTGAATTCCGTCTTCATTAGGCCTTATGCAAAGTGTCGCGTGTCTGGACGCTGGTGCGTCCCACTTAGGAATCTCTTGTGTTTGCATCTCTTACGCCGGTTGAGCTCTGCAGGAAGGAGCTATCTACGTAAGCTGTCTCCTCTCGCCCAAAAAAGATGATACACTTCTCGTTTCTCTGCTTGTCTGTCTGTTGGGCCCGGGCACTCTTCAGCCTCGCTTGGCAGCTTTGAGACAAGTGAAAGCTTCTTTCTCCTCTCAAGCTTGTAAGCCTGACTGCCGTCATACTGCCGCTTCTTCGGCTCGGTTAACTCCCGAGGAGATGGCTTATTGCCGTGGTGTGATTTATTCTTCTTGCTGATCCCAGCTAAAGATCTGCAGCTCGTTCTATTTCTGTGTGTCTACTGGGCGTTTATGGTGCTACTACGTAATGCGTGCCCTTGCATCGCATGCCTCTCTTGTTGTTGTTGGTTTAGCTTCCGTTTTCCTTGCAAGGTGAGCGCCGCTCGTCTAAAACGAAAATGCTTCGTTTGCTTTTGGCGGTCAGAAACGAGACTTTACAAACGGCGAAATAGAAGGTGACTGGCTTCCGTTGTGGTTGGATGCGGTAGTTTGTCAACTATTATTATTGGGTTTGGTGGAAGCTGTTTCGGGTATAGAGCAGTACAAGCGGCTATACCGTGTTTATCCTCTAGCCACTTGAGCTAGACACACTCTTTCTCCCGCGCCGCATTTGCCAGTTTTTCCCCCGATACATACTGTACAAATAAGTGGGTGTTGTGTAGTATGTATTGGTGCGTACGTAATGTACAATATCAGTCATACATCGAGGCTTGGTGTTGCTGCGCACATAATAATAGACGATACATACGTACATACATAGTATCTTGTACATATGTATGAAGGACCGCTGTGATACTCGATACGTCGATACCTATTGGCTACTAATGTACCCTATGTACATATGTATGTACGAATGGTACACGTATATATATGTACAGTACGTACATATGCACGTATGCGTACTACGTATAGGCGCGAAGCGCGCAAACTCCTTCGCGTTGGCGTTGAATGGTCAGCTTTGTTGCATTGCTCGTTTGCTTGTTGCAGAAGCTTGGGGCAGGGCTTATTTATTGACCAGTAGTAGCCAGCCGTGTCTTGTTCTCAGCGGTGTCTCGTGTCTCTATTTGCTGCTGGCACTTCGTCTTTCTTGCCTGTTGCTTGCTGACCCTCGGAGCAATTGGCTGCGGCTTCTGGCAGCTGTTAGACACACAACCTCATAACTCTCCCTCCTTCCCACAGCCTCCACTATCCATCTTCTCCTCCTCTCCAACTCGCTTAAAGTAAAACCAGAGTTCTTGGGACCCACGTATTATTTATCTCGAGAACTACGCGACTTAGAGCAAAGCGGTCAAACTTCCACGGATAACTTTAGCTCGCCTCTCCAATAAAAAAACCGTTTGATTCTATCTGCTCTCAGTGTCGAGATCTCGCCGATTTCCTTCAGCACTGAAATCGTGTCACCATTTGGCAGACGCTAAACCACGCAAACCACGACACCCCACGACCCTGTACGCCCGATGCCCATTTTTATTGTTTTCATCATGTATGCATATTTCTACCACTTTTGATTTTTCGGGCGTTTGCGAGGTTTAGAATTGCCCAATGGTCCACGCCCAATTTGCCGATTTTAGTACTGAAGGAAATCGGCGATATCTCGACACTGAGAGCAGATAGAATCAAACGGTTTTTTTTATTGGAGAGGCGAGCTAAAGTTATCCGTGGAAGTTTGACCGCTTTGCTCTACGTCGCGTAGTTCTCGAGATAAATAATACGTGGGGGTCCCAAGAACTCTGGTTTTACTATAGTCTCCTTTTCGTGCCCCGTTGAAGCACAGCTGTGCCCTACCCCAACCCCAAGCTGAGCTTTGATAAAAAGTTGATGTTGCCTTTTGCTTTAGGTCGCTTTTGATGCGCTGTCGTTTGCCGGAGGGGATGCAATAAAGCAGCCGTTTCGAAAGCGATAAAAGATGAAGCTGTTCCAGCTGCATTTAAAACCTATTTGCTTTGGCTACAAGCTGCCGTTCGATGAATTCGATAAGAACATTACGATGGCGTTGCAGCCGAAATTTCCTTGGTCAATACGCAATAATGAGCGGAGATGACAGCGCCTAGAAGTTTACCGCTACGGCTGCTGACCGAACGGATCGCTCTGATTTTGGCTGTTATCAGCGCAACTGTTGTATCAACTATCGCTGTTTACCATGGTAAGGACAGCTTTGCCCTCTTTATACATAGTGGTACTGGGATAGCAGCCTTGTTTTTCTGGTAATGCCGCTAGATCTTTTTGTCCTTTTCCTACTTATAAGACAGTATGAGAGTTGCCCATTTTTCTCTCCAATCTATCATTATCAGTATTGGGCCTAGTGAGGCAAGTAATTAGTCTCTGTTTATGCCGCTAATGAATGGCGGCGCCGTAAAGCTGATTTCTCCTTTACTCCCCTGGGGTTCATTAGCATTCATGAGGGGCTACCTTAGTTTACGTCGAAAGAAGGAAGAACGCGTGCCATACGTACGTAGTTTGGAGGGGACCAACCAGACAGTTTCCAGTTCATTGAACCGGTATGACTATTGCGTGCGCACTTACATTTTTGGGCGTTGAGCACGTAATGTTGCCAGTTTGATGATCTTTTCATAGATCTCAATAGCTTGCCGGTCTGTCCTCCCAGTTGGTGGTCTTGGAGGGACAGCTGCTACTGGTTGGAACATAAGTCAGCTCCTAGCTGGGCCACAGCCTTGGCCCAGTGTAATCGCATCGGAGCGCGACTTCTCAGCCTCAACACGCAAGCAGAAGCAGACGCACTAGCACAACATCTCAAGCTGAAGGATGCGCAAAGAAAAGTACCAAATAAACCATATATAGTATGTACATCTTATTGTGCATACCATACGTACATGTACGTTACCATACGTACATGTACGTACCTAACCTACATTATGTACGTACATGGGTATACCTACGCGTCGCGCATAGACTGTTGCATCACAATCGTATATTTCTTTAGGATTGGATTACTAGCGCCATATATGGCGAAGACAGCGGCTGGGAATGGCAGAGCGATGGAACTCCACTTGGATTCTTCCGCTGGAACCTCACAAAAACTCAGCGCAAGTTTAAGTCTGGTGATGTGATCGCATTGTCCTTTCAGCAAGACACAAATGGATACAGCTGGTACTGTTGACTATACTGATACTGTATAATACGTACATAGATACCGTTATTTTTATCTGTCTGAACTTTTTGTGGGAATTGGAGTTGGAGTTTTCTTTCAGGGTCGTAGTGCCGGACAATTCAATTGGATGGGCTTACATTTGCGAAGTATCTAGACTGAATCTATGGGACGTGTATCAGCGTAATAGACCACCCGAAGTCCGAGGTCTCAGCGCCAGAGAAGTGCTGCAGAAGCCTCATCATCCAGTGATTATTCGACAGCCGGATAACATTGTATACTTTGCTGAAGATGGCCCATCGATTCGTCTTCGCTGCTCCGCTATCGGTCAGCCTCAACCTACCATTCATTGGCGAAGGGGTTCCGGTGGCGCTCTGGTATGAACCTTCCTTCATTCACGAGCCTTCCACATTCGCACAATATTGAAAGCTGGTCAATTCAATTTATCCACACGTGTGTAGGCTTGTTCCCCTTCGATATTTTTTGGCGTGATTGCTGATTCAGGTGAATTCCTCCAATGATGCCAACGTGATTCTAGTGGACGGTGACCTGGTTATTCTTAGCGTGACCGGCAGCAACTTCGACAGTTACTTCTGCGTCGCATCCAATGTCTTTGGATCAACCAGAAGCAGAAGAATCGTTGTCAATCATGCCTGTATGCCTTTGTACCATTCAGAAGCTTGGAAGTTTTTCTGAACAGAGCGGCACAAGGTTTGGTCGTTTCCTTACAGACACGAGAGAGTTTCCAATGACTCGTCTGGACGTCTATGGTATAGCTGGTACTGGAGAAAGAATCAATTGCCAGGAGCCCGAACATTTCCCACGTAAAGGCCTTTTTTTTACAAATTCGGTCTTTTACAAAGGCAGTGGGATTTCCACCAATCCATTTTCCAGACGGTAATCCGCTCAATTTTAGAGTCGCTGGACTACGGATGGATGTTTCATTCGGTCAAGCAGTTTGTTCAAGAATCTCAACGAATCTTCATTTCCAGTCTTGATGGATCTCTCTACTTCAGTTATCTCACCAAGGAGGATGAAGAGTCCTACTCGTGTAACATTGTCAATTCCAAACTTCAAGCCGGATATTTCGGACCATTCTTTCATCTCTGGGTCTCAAAGCCAGCTGGTATGTATACATCCGTACCCACCGATATGCACTTACACGTGGAGTTAATGTTGTGTACACATTGTCATTCATTTGTTGTACATAAATTTCAGGGAAAATGTTAAAGCAGGTGAAACCGACGATTCCAGATGAGTTTCCAAATATTGCTCCGCATGAGCCGCAGCTGGAAGACTCAACTCGCTTGGAATGCTTTGCATACGGAAGGTACAATTCAGTCAACAATGGAGTCACCATCGCACAGTACAGTAGAGTAAAAAGACGTTTGAATGTACCTCCATAGGCCAGCTCCAACGTACTCATGGTCTCGACCTGCTGGAGCCCATTTGCCGATCAAGTCTCGCTTGAGAAACTACGGTAGAGTGCTGCTCATCACCGAGCTTGTTGCTGACGATGTCGGGGTGTACCAGTGCACAGCCACCAATGAATACGGTTCTGTCACCAAAAGCATCACGCTCAGCCTACAAGCGCGTCCGGTGTTCACATCTCATCTGAGCAGTCAGTTTCAATCTCCACAGGGAAAGGCCGAGTTTCGGTGCGAGGCTCACGGGAAACCATCGGTCGAATATGAGTGGTTTCACAATGGAATCCCCATTACTCCACTGCTACTCCCACCTGATGACCAAGCAAGGATTGTCATAAAGCAGAACAGGTGAGCCCAGTCACTTCAGTAATCGGGTCATTCAGCGTGTCACGTGCTCTGTAAGGGTTTTTCTCATGATTTTTGGGCGGCCGTCGGGACGGACCAAAACCTAAGTGGGACGGACCAAACATGAGAAACACAAATTGGCCAAAGCCTGTCGCCTTCCTCTTGAGCAATAGGATTAAGTCGGCCCTCCTCCCTCCTTCCCTCTCCCCCACGCTGACTCTAATCCTCTTCATGACCACTCAAGAGGGAGGAAACAAAAGCTCGTCCGTTTCGTCCGATGTCTTGGGCTGGGACGAAAAAGTCCGGACCGCCGGCCCATTTTGGAGCATGAGAAACGCACTAATCCTTCGGCCGGCCGGCTGGTCCGGCCCTTTTGGAGCACGAGAAAACCCCTCTGTGTTTCAGATTGACCATTCAAGATGTTCGAGAGAAGGACAGTGGCGTCTACCAATGCACTGCCTCCAATCCACTTGGCCAAGAAATTTCTGCAGGATACTTAGCCGTCAGTACGTATCCTCCAATCACTGACAAGTTCCTATCCGATGCTGTGATGCATGGCTTCGTCAATACCAATGTGGAACTCCCGTGCAATATTGACGTGTCTGGTGATGTTGAATATCACTGGTGGAAGGATGACGTTCAGCTGGTCATGGATGGCACTGGCGATCAACGTTACACCATATGGAGCAATAAGAGCGGCTTGCTACAGTTACGTCGAGCTCAGCTGGCTGATTCTGGCATGTACACATGCACAGTTACCATGACTAGACACTCAGCATCCTCGTCTGTCACGCTTCGTATCTCTGGTATGCTGAAAGCTTCTATACCACTACAGTACGCACTACAGTACGTACACAGCCTCGTGTGTTTTCTCGTAATGCAGCGTGTCATGTTTCTGCGTTCATATGTTCAGAGCGTCCCATCATGACGATTGGCAACACAACTGCCGTTTTGGCTGGAGCAAGTCGCACTTTGCACTGTACAGTGGAACAGAATGCCTGTGATAGTAACGATGACTGTTTGGAACGTTCCATCTCATGGTCATTCAATGGAATTTCAGTAGGCGACCTGCCCCAATTTGCACAGAACTGGAAGTCATCTGACTGGCTGCAAATTGGCTCTGCGAGTTCTCAGCACGCTGGCAGCTATATGTGCAGACTGGACACGCCAGGTGGACATTGGTCAGTCAGCGCCAGCTTGCCTGTCATCACCGTGCCATTCAGCCCGATACGAATTAAAGCTGAATCGCCTTCAGCAAACTCTGTCTTCCTTTCTTGGCAGTTGCCGAGCAGTGAGACGAATGCATATTTTACTGCTGCTGGCAGCGGTGGTCAAGTGAACGCTTACCGCATTCAGGCACTGACAGGAGATGCGTGGACAGTTGTTGGTGAACGTAAATCTTCTTCTTTCCTCAACCTTCAGTTGTTAGTGTTGCTGTACTTACGTATGTACTGCGCCATGCTACGAAAATCTTAAGACGCTTGATTCAGCTACAGCTATTACCAATTTTTGGAGCTACTTAAAAATTTTTTAAACTGTTTTCGTCCCTATTTCAGGGCTGAATACCTTTCTGTACATGGTGACAGATTTTGAGGTGGTTGGCTTGGTGCCCTTCACTGACTACCGGTTCCGGGTGTTGGCTCACAATCAAGTTGGCTGGAGCCATCCCAGTACTGCCAGCAATCTTATCCGCACCCTGCCACATCGGCCAACCAGCTCTGTTACGGGTTTTACTGTGTCTAGTCACAATGTCGGTGATATTCTGGTCCAATGGGAAGTAAGCAAAAGCCACGCTCTGCAATAAATCAGTTTCTTCCGACGCTGCAGTTCCTTCGCTAATGCCTTCGTTGCCTTAGTTGTTGCCTTCGTTAATGGGTTGGCATTGATATTTTAGCCTATTCCAAAAGCTCGATGGAATGACGACCAGCTGGGTTATGAGATTCAGTGGGGAAGAAAAGAGAATAATCTCACTGACGTTATCAATTCCGTGTCCATATCAGATCCAGCAGCGTCGTCATACGTCATCCGGGTCACCGAGCCCAACGACACTCATTATTGGGTCGCAGTGCTGGCGTACAACTCACAAGGAAAAGGACCTCCAACAGGACCAGTTCAAGTTGCCATCACTCACATGGGTGAGAAAGAACTGCACTAAAGCCTACCTTCTACGTATATTCTGAAAACTTGTGAATACATTGTGTTCCGCCCACTTGTTCAGAGCCAGTGTCTGTACCGGAGTCTTTCAATTGTGCTACTTTCAACTCCACTCATGTTCGCTGCAGCTGGCAATGGCGATCAGTCGAAGCATTTGGAGCAATTCCTAGTTTTCAGGTAGCATACTGTACTTGCATTACAATGTGTTTTCTGTTTTTTGTTCTCAAGAAGAGCCAAATCTTGATTTTTGTTCATGAGACCACAAACGTATGTGTTTTCTCATCCAGGTTGCATGTTCGCGCTCGAACAGGGATGAAATCGCAGTTGCTCACAACTTTCCACTTAGGGACAGATTGGATGGTGACGCTGTATACAATGTGACCATTGGTGGTTTCGAGCCGGATTCCAGCTATCACTGTACTGTGCGCCTCATTAGTGGAACTGGACTCGCGGGACCAAATTCTGCAGCCGTGCAAGTTCACAGCTTCAAGCGTGGTATGTGGCACATTGTACACGTACGAGCATTGGCACCTGTTGTATTGCCGAGAAATGCCTGTCTGTACAGGCGTCTAGTGTACGTACGTACACAAATGTAGTACTGGTATTGAAAGCGTATTTCTCTGTGTAGCTCCGCAAACGGCGCCTCAGCAACTGCATTTATTAGAAGGAGATCAGATCCAATGGCTTGCGGTCACAGAATCTTCGGCTGAAGAAGAGCCACTCAAGGGTTACAAGGTACATAATTGTGCTGAAAAGCCAATGGTCACTGTCCAAATTTCTGGCACTTCATAGCTACGTCATCATACGCCACTTTGGCTCATGAAGTCGGGCGCAATCGGCGACGTACTCAGTACCGTATTTACCGGTGCATAGCCCCATGGGGGTATGCAAAAATTGAGAGGTCCCATATGGGGGTCTGCAGAGGGGGGGGGGTTATGCATTAGGGCATTTTTTATGTTTTTGAGAGGTGCGCAGAGGCATATTTTTTAGGTCAAAAGCACATGTTTTAGGGCATAATTGAGGTCAAAACACGGTTATTCTAGTACAATACACCCCCAAGCAGGCTTACAGGCATCTTAGCTTGGTGTGGGAGTGGCTATGGGTACTATATGACCAGCTTACATAGGGAGGTTCTGGTCCTGTACCGTACCTATGGGGGTATGCATAGGGGGGGGGGGGGGGGGTTATGCATTGGGCATTTTTTGGGGACGCGCGCAGACGCCGTCCCCATTCAAGATAGCGGTGAGGAAAAAAGTTTATCACAGTCGACTTGAACTTCTGTCTGTCTGTCGGTCGGTCGGTCTCTTTTCTAAGTATGCAATGAAGGATGTGTATCAAATCAACCCAAAGCCGCATTCTCTATTCCAGAGTATCTAGCTGTGTACAAGATCTTTCATGCGACGGTGTTGTGTTGTAAAGCTTTTGCCTTACCGCGCGTTTTTCTATTCAGTAATGACGTGATCCAAAGTCATAGGTCTGCGGTATTGTTTTTTTGTATTACTCAGTTTGTGAAAAGTAATCTGTTCAGACCACACTGTGTTTAGGATCCGAGTGCATAGCACTGAAGATACGTTACCTACATCTGTGTAACAAATCAGCCCAATAGGCGCATGCTATTAAAGCTAGCTGGTCACCTGAAAGCCGATTTCTTGGCGCGCACTTTTTTATTCAGTAATGTTGCGGAAAGCAGAATACATTATGATATTCGCGAGTTGTTCATACTTATGCATGCACTTCTACTAGCTACGTACATAGTATGTACGTACGCATCATACAGGCTTCCTACATTATGCTTTTATTCGTACTATTATGGTGCCCTACGTACGTACCTTACGTGCTCCCTACAGTACGAATCTGCACTAACTAA
This sequence comes from Epsilonema sp. ZAB3_2, assembly GCA_030247985.1. Taxonomy (NCBI): domain Eukaryota; kingdom Metazoa; phylum Nematoda; class Chromadorea; order Desmodorida; family Epsilonematidae; genus Epsilonema; species Epsilonema sp. ZAB3_2. Next base: position 46,735 of record JASAMW010005627.1, on the reverse strand, counting down.
CACCACACAAAAAATAACTCAGGATCTAGCCAACGTAGCGCAAAGCGATTAAAAATCTCTCGATAAGTTTCAGCGGGATTGAAAATAAAAAAAACCGCATGCGTCTACGTGCCCTCTGTGTCGAGAAATCGCCAATTTCCTTAAGTACTAAAAATGTACACTTTTTTGGATTATTCAACATAACTGAACAAGCCGCAAAAATTTATTTCATTAAAACTAGCCTATCCTATGTAAAATTTGGCGTAGATTTCAATAATAGTATCGTTGATCCAAAAAATTTAACCCCTACCGAAACATTTTCAAAAATATACAAATTTTGCACAATAATATACTAGGGGTTAAATTTTTTTAAAACACCGATACTGTTTTTGAAATCTACACCAAATTTTACATAGGATAGGCTACTTCTAATGGAAAAGTTTTTGCGGCATTGTTCATTTATGTGGAATAATCAAATAAGTGTACCTTTTTAGTATATTTTCAGTACTTAAGGAAATTGGCGATTTTTCGACACAGAGGGCACGTAGACGCATGCGGTTTTTTTATTTTCAATCCCGCTGAAACTTATCGAGAGATTTTTAACCGCTTTGCGCTACGTTGGCTAGATCCTGAGTTATTTTTTGTGTGGTGTTAGTTAGTGCAGATTCGTACTGTAGTAATACGAGCGAGCCCGCGGCGCCACCCGTTGCATGCAGACTTCTTAGAAGACACGAACATTTTTTATAGGGCCGATGTACATACGTATGTACGGTACAGTACAGCAGCTTGCCTGCGCTCGTCTTGGCGAAGAAAAGGCGCTGACATAAAGGCAGAATAAGCAAAGAGATTGATGAGATTATGATTTAGTTAAAGCCAACTAAACCTGAGAGAGGCGTAAGCTCTTTTTTGGTGATTGCACGCTTTTGTACGTAGCGTTGCATGTTTGGACAATTTGGGTTTTGTTTTGTACTATTATTCTCGAAAAGGTTGCAGAAAGAGTGCAAGTACCTACTAGGTACTGTATATAATATACATACGTGCATTGCATACATACGCGAGGTGACAGAGACTGCAAAGTTCTGTGCATACGACAGCTGACGCGGGCTACAAAGGAGGTAGACGACAGTTTTTTGAACGTGTCAAAATGTCTGTAATGAACAACATATTTTTGAGTCGAGTCATATCCTGCATAGAAATAACACAGTCAGTTTGTTCCCCCGCGTCCCCATATATTTTCCATCTTGGAAAATATACAAACAATGGTTAGCAGCAACGATGGAAAGTTATTGTGAACGGCAGAGCCAGCTCTGGGCACAAATGGGCAGAAGGCTTTTTGGGTGGCCTTGTTTATGTTTTGCCAATATGGGGGTATGCATTGGGGGGGGGGGGGTTATGCATTGGGGGGGTTGTCTACCGGTAAATACGGTACTAATCTCGTCAAGGTGAGTGCGGCGAGATTTAGTACTGACTGACTGATTCTGTTCGCGCGGAGCGAGCGCGAAACGACAAAATGGGGAAGGGAGTGAGGAGGAAGCAGTGATGTCGACTTTCGTAATCCTGTTATATTTTGTTACAGCTTTATCTCTACCATGGGGGTTCTGCGAGAATATCGCAAGAGTTGACCATTCCATTATCCTGGTTTCACAGCGCCAAACTGCCCAGAATCCGCTTAAAGGGACTTTGGCCACTGCAGTTATATCGGCTGGAAGTGTGCGCGTACAGTGATGGAGGACTGGGCCCCATCTCTCAACCTATCATCTTCCGCTACAACTCTGCAATTTCATCCGCTACAGCTCTCTTTTTGCAATGTTACTCTGTGTGTTTCCAGCTTCTTTGTCTCTTCTCCGGTGTTTCAGCTGTTGTGATTGCTTGATATTGACGTAGATCTGCTCTGCTTTAGAATAGGTACATAGATCACCTGCTTTACTTTTAATGAGCGTTGTTTGTACTAAAATATAGTAATTCGTAACACCACAAGTAAAAGTGAATACATAAGTATGAGGCCGCGGGAGCATGATAATAATGTATGATCAACAAGCGTGGCATGACTTCGGACAATTTGGCATCATCCAATCAGGGTTATGGTCACATTCTCCTTCCTCAGCCCACTGACTGCAACTTTCACTAGTGTCATTTGGGCAAGTCCTCTGGGTTGGGTCCAACACTGAAAAATATGAATCTCTTTGTGCTCATGTACACTGCGTGCATACCATAATGTATGTATGTATACCCAGTTGGACAAAAACCGATCACATTATAGCCCCAAGAGGAGTGATAACGAACATTATAGTGGTTATAAACGAAACATAACAGTTAATTATGCATGCTTATGATGTCTATGTACAGTGCCACGATGCAGTAGTACTTAGGTAAATAAAATAGGTAACAAAGCGCATTGCTGCGAGCCAAGCCCAAATTTTACCACAAGACATTCCTTTGCGTGTGTAGCCACAGGAGCACTGGCAGGTTGCAGACTGCAGAGTGACATTTGAGCGTACACATTGACTGTTCTTGACAGCACAAATATCGGTCGGAGTACCTTCAAAGCATGCAGGCGATAATCGTTAGCACATTCCGGTTTCGGACCCCACCTTGCTTATGTGTATAATGTACTGTACTGTAAACCCTCGTTTGTAGCTCACAGGTATGTGTATGTACTGTATAAACCCCAATAAGGGCGACAATCGTTTTGATGGCGCTCGGGGTCTATAAACGAGGATTTACAGCACGTGGTATTTATGTACATACATATAGTGTAATGTGTAGGCGCAGTGGGCTGCACTATGTTACATGTGCCTCCGAGGTTTCTTCGACCACGAGGTTTCAATGGGACGCAGCGCAGTTTTCGCAGCCGAACGTCAAAACTTAGCCTTTCGTTGGGAGAGTGGCAAAGGCAAATCCCTAAAAATTGAAAAAGGCTGGTCACAAAATATTGCGGAAGCACATTGGTAGGCAGCGTCATGAGCGGAGCCTGTCCTAATGTCCTTCGCAGTGGTTGCACAACGATTCACCTTTGGTACAGGTTGTTCCAAAGGGGCACTGTTCATTCTTCCAGCAGGATTCTCCAATGCCAGTTGTGGGCAAGCAGTGACCATCGTTTAATGCTACGTGATTGGGCGGACATTGCACTGGGCAACAGGTGGCAGGAAAATGTTCATCCATGCGCAGTCCGAAGTCTCTTACTGCGGATTCAGTCACGTAGGTTCTAGTGCAGCGATAACCCGGTTGCTCATGACAAGGCACTCTGGCATCTTTTTCACAACTGGCTGTCGGATGGGGGAGGCCGATGGGACATGTCAATGGGCAGCAATGGCCGTAGGCCACTACCAGACAGTCTTTTACCCGGTAAGAACTGTGCAGGTAACAGAACTGACTCTTGGGACAGCTGACCGGTTCCTCGAGGACGCCGGTGTGTCTCTTTTTCCTCCGTCTTTTGCTCGCACCTTCGTCCCGCGCGTCGGAGAAGACGTGTGGCGAGAATCGCGATGGCAAGCAGCCGAATGAATGGAATATTCGATCGCCGGTTCCGCTGTCGGTGATCACCGACGCCTCAGCCACCGTGGGTTCCGGTTCAAATCTACCACCAAGCGCGGAGATGGTAAACTCTTCTCTGATATCCGGACCGGGAGGCCCAGGAGCTCCGGCTGGCCTCCCTGCCCCCTGTTCCACGTTAATTCGGGGAAATATCGATGGAGTAGGAGGAGGAGGAGGAGGAGCGGGGGCAGGAGGAGGCTGAACAACAGGTTGTTCACATGGCAAGCCGTTGTACGATCTGTCACCCAAAGAACAGGCAATATTCATGCAGAGATCTAGCTGCATGGAACAGGGGCGGACCGTTGGATCAGCAGTAGCTGACAAAGACCTCGGACATGACGCCACTAAACACAGCAAGGTCAGGAGACTTCATAGCTAACTTATCTGTAATATTTTGTGAGCACTGTATTGACTATGAGCCAGACAGTTCCGCGTTCTCTAGTCACATACCTTGGGGCTGACAGTGGTCACTGAAGGCGGTAAAGCCATGCATACAAGAGCAGACACCATTCTGACAGCTGGAGAAGGAGACACCGCAGATTTCCAGCTCAGAACAGGCTTGTCCCAGTCCAACAACTGCAACACCCCAACGTCTGTAATGACGTGATACTTTATCAGAGAAGAAAAGCAATCAAGGTATGTATTTTTCCACACCAATACTTTTTGCGCAGGCGTTTCCGGCCAACACCTGACCAGGTAGACACACTAAAACAAAGTGAGGTTACTTGGATGAAAACTGTGTACATTATAGATGTAAGATACAGTAAAACATAACAAAAGTCAACGCAGCAGGACGGCTAAAGCCTTTCCGCTCTCTTACATTTCCTACAAGATTGACCCAATACGGCCGTGGAACCAAGGGCCAAAACCAGAAGAGCTTGGACTCTCGCTATCATTTTTGTTCATGGCATGTTCGTTCACTACTTTACAGCATCGACTCCTAATGTGTGTAATGTACACCAACAAAAAGTGCGTGTATGTACGTACAATACATACAATGTTGTGATGTGTGACAATGCGTGTTGGTGTAATCCTCAACGCGAGTTTTCTCACCTCTCGCCGGGTAAAATATGAGCAGCCCACGACGGAAACTTGTTGCTGCAGCATGTAATGACGAGACATGTAACACCATACAACGCCTAGCAGTTCCGAGTTGTATGCAGCAGAGCATGATCTGCTGACATGTTCCATGTGTGTACGTACCTTTATATACATTGTATGTTATGTACGTGCATTTAGGTTGTATGTAGGTTACGCACCGTTCCTTTCTGTTTTTACCTTACACATACGTGTATGTACATACGTATACGTACGTACATACTGCCGTACGTACGTATACATTCAGACGGAAGGAGTTGTGTTTATGTTTTTTCATCAAGTGACAGCAACAGCTCTTCCGCCCACATACACACGTCGGTCGTACCTATTTACGTAACCGTTGAAATAGGCAATATTATAATAAATCCCGCAGTGGAAAATCGCCAAAACTGTCAGACAAAAGAGTATCGAATACAAAATCGTTCCCGCATGGCGCATGCATTCATCAAAGCCCATCAAAGCTTCTGTCGACCTGCATGGCCCACCCACAATGTGTACGTACGTACTTATATACTGTACATACTGTACCTGCTTACATTATGTTTCTGTAGAACAACCAGAGCATCACCCCATCACCGACAATCCTCGACCCTCAATTTCCTGCATCCCCCAGCATAAAATTCCTACACACACCTACGGTATTGTACATATAAGGTGTAGGCCTACCTACAAATTACACTGGACATGTACATACATACACTGGACATTACCGCAAAACCAAGGTGTCAGTCAGTAAAACTTATGACTCCCACCTACATACCCTCACTGACTAATAGGTATGTACAGCAAAATACTAGCAGTTCAAATCAAAGGCAAACTTCACACTGCGACGGCGTTCATTGTCTCTCGTGGAGAATATTGTCGCCTGAAACCTGACGACAAATGACGTCGCAGCCACACTTGTAACTTTTGACAGCAACTATCACCGTCCGTACCACCGATAAAACCATAGAGAAAGGGATTGATGACAACATTCAGAAGAATCAGCTGATTGCACCAGTTGACCTTGTCGCTGAGGCGACCAGCCAGATCCAAGTCCACAAAGATAATGAGAGACAGAGCGTTATATGGCAGCCAGCAGAGCAAATATGCCAGAACGATGAGACCAGCTGTACGGAACATACGCGACTTCATCGTACGGCGCCAATCACTCTTGAAATGCCAGTTGGCTGTAGGATTAGAAACTCTGTGGGTGGTACCATCACAATTCACCATCGACTCCAGTGGAGATGGCATGTCTGCGTTCTTCCTTTGGGCTATCATCTGTACACTGGGAACGCAAGGGAAACGGAGCAGTTTGCAGACAATGAGAATATAGCAGGTGCAGATGACGCAGAAGGGAAGCCAGAAGACTGTCAATAGGTGAAAAATCAGGTACACCATCTCCATAGAATGCAACGATGGCGTGGCAGGGGGAGGAGTTGCCGCTTCTCCTAGCTGGGACAAGAACGTCCATTTCTGCCATCTGGTTACACACTGCTCCCAATCATACGGATGCCATTGTACAGTTACCCACACCCACCACTGGGGAAGGCTGAAGACAATGGCGCACAACCAAGACAGTAGCAACTTCCGCTGAAACACAAGCGACCTGTTCACTAAGTGCGAATGTAGAAAATAGAAGGCAGCAAGATCTTGCAGCGCACAATACATACCGTACGTACGATACGCAACGCTTAGGTATTTACATATTGCATGTGCCAAACAAACTTGTGGACCGGGGAGTTCTAGGGTATGCACATTACCTTGACTCTCTTGATTGCAAACTGACCGCTGGATAAGATGGAGTTTGGCTTTCCTCGCTGAATGTTCTCGAGCTGTTGCACAGTTTCGAATCTGTCCAGTGCGATGGTGACGACGATGTTTGAGCTGGCGACAAAGGACAGCATCCATACAAAGTTGAAGAATTTGCAAAGAACTTCGCCGGCCAACCATCGATAGCTCGTTAACCATCCGATCTTAGCGGTGCAGTGCAGAAGCAGCACCAACAGATTGGCCATGTTCAGATGCAGTTTGTGAAGAAGAAAGGCCTTGTTGGCATCTCTTTCTCTCTTCTGCCTGCTCTTCAGACTTCTGGCAGGTAGACAGTAGTCGGTTAGCTGGCGATAGAACACACAGCCGTTGAGCGGAAGGCCGAAGCAGAGCACAGCCGAATAGCAGGCGATCTCTATGTAATCCTGCAGCAGATGAGTCGGTGGCTTCACTTCGCTGCCATCCATTTTTCTTATCTTTTCATTTTAACACCGTCAGATCGAAATTTCCAATTTATGTCCCTGCGCAGGTGAAATCATCTAAACGCGTAAAGACGTGGGTTTTGGTGTCAGTAACCCAATAGTCTCACGTGCAGAAAGTAGTAACCGGTACCCCACAGGTACTAGCACAAGTTACAGTTGCGGCACATGCTTACGAATTATTATTGCACAATGGTTATCCCGGCAACGGTCTATGTACATAACCGCAGCGATCGTCAATCAAATAATCGGCCCAGATAGGTATAGTGCCTAAATAGCGAGACGAGACAACTGTATAGCTATGTACCTTCGCAACTACATATGTACGTATGTATAAGTTCGACATTAACGCTTCCATTATGTATTATACATATAAAATGAGTGATGTAACAACGTGAAGCTAAGTACAAGTACGCTGTTTTCTGAGTTTGGTTAGCAACTACTAAAACTTCCCGTCCCGTATGTAGATTGCACCATGGGGCATTAGGAGAAATCATGCAACGATTATGGGCTTTTACACTGGATGTTCAGTGGAGATCTAGCCTATGCTTCTTGCTTTATCCTTTCAATCTTCAATTTTCTTCTTTGAACTTTTCTAAATTGGAGGTGTCAGCCGAACAGATCGCGGTATACGAGATCAAAAATATAGTCACACTTTGATGTAATAATTTTTAACTCATCTCAGTCGTTGGATTCTTTGATCCGTCATAACTTATGTATCTATCTACGAGCGGACGGAACATGACAGCAATGGTGACAATACGTAATGGTTTCCAGAATTGTTGCCTACGTACTCTTACTTAGTCTTGCCTCCGATACGTACAATACGTATTTATACTTTTTCGAACGGTAAAGGTCCACACAATCTTCTTGAACATACGGAGTGACGGACAGACTGTGCATACTGTACTGTATATGGGGCGATGATAGCTTTCTCCGTTGCTTTGTCGAACATATCGTTTACACAAGACTTATTTATATATATTATTTTTAGATTCCAGGTTGCATATGACAAAGCAAATGCAACTTGTTTTGCTTGACCATTAATTGATATCTAATATTTCGCGTAGCGATAGCGATACGGGAAACAAAATCTAATTTATTCTTTTCTGTAAATTATTGAACAGAGATGCACAATGGTGGAGACAGACGGGGAAAATTGATTCGGATTCAAGTTTTTGTCAGACACCCGTTCCGCTTTTCGCTCAGACAACTCCTAAAGCACTGTCATCTTACATCTACGTCAATGTGCCTGCCTAGATATAAATGCTAAGACTAATTGAAAAATATTTTCTGATGAGCAACAAACTTGTACCTACCTTAAATTTATTTACTTTGTACAGATTTTCATCTTTCTTTACCGTATTTTTGGGTATATGTATAACCCAATGTATGAAATCCCAATTATGGCAAAACACTTCGTGTTATTGATCTCAAATATATGGGTAGGTGTGGCGTCTACCTGCACCCCCTCTCAAAGCATTACTTTCTCCGTGGTACGTACATTCCCCAGTGCATGTTTGTAAATGTAAATAAAATCCCATTTGATGTCTCTCGACTTGACAGACTCCTGAAGTGCACCCAGATCCTAAAATTGCAAGCTGCTCACATTGGCGGTAACTAGCACGACGACACTGCACAGAAACTGCTGCCGGGGGAAGTGATAAGCCGACCACCTCCCGACCCGACCGAGTCTAAGGGTGCGCTGCTTCATCGAAATAAGTGCCTGCATCTGCAATACGCCGAGAAGAAAAACTTTGCATTTTGTCAATAAATGGAACCGAGACAAACAAACTGATGCATAGCAAATAAGCAGTTTTGAGCCTGTACAGTACCTATGTAGCCTACATTAGACAAATTTGGCGAATACATACATCACCTACATTACGTTGGCCTACGTCAAAAATGAATTAACCTTTATGAACCAGTTGCGATAACAAAAATATGGGTGGTCGCGAGCTGATCACTCCGTATTACACTGTTTCAGTCCATTTTTTAACTGGAAACTGGTCGGTGTTGATAATGAAAATGAAACGTCCAATGCATCACATACCATCGCGTATCTACATTTTCGTCACTTTATCAGTGGCATCCAGGAGCCGTTCGTTTTGCTGGACCACAGTACATTTGTAGACCTCTACATAATGCTGGCCCTACACAGCGGTCCACGCACTGTAGAAAGTTACGGCGCAAGCGAACGTAGAGTTGAGAAAGGAGAGGTCCACACATTTAGCAACTGTCTACGCACGCACCACACTTTGTACATGTAGGTCCAGCATTACGCAGAAGTCTACAATGTACTTCAGGAAAACGAAATCTTCAGGGTTTTTAACCGCTTGCAATTGCTTTGATTCAACGGTACGAAATGATACACTACGATATGAGAGAACCGGAAAATATTAAAATATCTTCAACCGATAGTCGCGATACTTCTTGCCATCCAACAACATTGAATTTAACCCAACACAATATGAGGTCGGATAAAGCAGCTGAGGAGAAACAATCGCTCTAACTTCCTTTCGTTCCTTCATCATCAAAAAGCGAAAACAACACGCGATTGATTCTAGTCAATCCTTAATTGTAAGTACAATTCATACGACGTACAGTACATAGAAACATGTCACTGTGTGGTGCATGTTCGTACACAGCACGGAAAGGCACGTGCGTTTTTGTTCTTTCCACTTTCCACGGCTTGTCGCATAGGTCAGATAAGCCGAAGTCTTCGTCGGTGCACGTGTATTCGTGTGCCTCTGTGCTGGGGTGGATCGTACCTCCAGTTCGCGGCAGTGTTGTTGTTGACGGCAGCGTGTCGGTCGAAGCGCCAATCCGGCCTCCAGTCTGTGCTGTGGTCGAATCGACTTCCTTGTCCCTTCCCGCCTCGTCGGAAGCCTTCAGTGTAGCACTGAGTGAATCCCTTTTCGCGTAAATCGCGCGCTTCCTTCCTCGCCACGTCTTCGTAGTAGGTGGCCAGTCGCGTCGTCTTGCCCTTTCGATCGCACGAAGCAACGGTGATCAGTCGGTCGTACTGCACCACGCGGAAGCAACCTCGATGAATTTTGATCAGAATGGGAGCGCCGGGAAATTTTCGAAAGCAGGCACCGGACGAATCAGTGTGCGTTTCCGGATCCGGTTCTTCCGGACGTCCAGCGCGTTGCTCCTCACTGTCTGCGGTTTCCCCAGAAGGGCTCTTCTTCTTGTCGCAATCGTACAGCAGATTGATGCGCTGAATGTCGTAGTAACTGAAACCTTCTCGCTGTCCAATGTGAACGCCGGACTTCAAGGGGACAACCGTGGGTCGACCGTTGCGGGAGAAATACAAAGGACCGTAGTGCATGACGCTGCCGTAGTCGTACGGAGTGCCCAAGTGGTCCACGGTTGCCTCTCTCCTTTTCTCAAAATTGTTCTCCAGACCAGGAATAATATTATCCCACCTTACCTGTAAATCAATGATGCATGCGCAACGGTTTCGCCAATAAGCTTTATGACGTACACGTACGTACATTATAATACGGTAGATGTTGATATCTGCTATGTAACCGCCGACCTGAACGAAAGAGTCTCGATCGTTTCGGTTTTGTTCGTGAAAGATTCCGAGAGTGTGCATCAGTTCGTGCACAACTAAAAGCACAAAAAATTCAGGGCCGCTAACATTTACATAATTATGAGAGGCGAGTTGTACTGTATGTACGTATGCGCAGACAGAATACAGCATTCACCTGTTCCATGTTGGAAGCATCCTTCGTCCAGGGAGACCGTCTGTTGGCCTCCCATCCTTCCGACACTGGAATAGCATCCATCATCAGGTCGAATGTACAGGTAGTCCTCTTCTCCTTTCCACGGCACAAAGCGTACACAGGTGTTCTTGTGGAAGTCTGCAAAAGCTGCTGCCAACTTCCATCTCGCCAGATCGTAGTAAGCGCTGCTGATCGCGTATGGAATTCTTCGTTCCGGCCATAGCATGTACCTCAAACAGGGCGCAAGCAGTTTCTAATAAGCTGCCATTCGAGCGATAATACACACAGAAATTTCACTCGTTGGTGATTAGCTCGTCTTTTCATAACACCAACTGTCACTTTTGATAAAAGATTGTCCTCATCATTAAAATAAAGAAACAAGTGTTCCGCAAACGTTTGGCAGAACGCGAAGGAACACAGAGGTCCCATATTCTTTCTGCTCTGCCTCACGCGCTGGAAATCCACCCCATGCATTATGTGCGTACGTACAACATTGGTAGAGTGTAAAAAGTGAACATTATGCAGTACTAATGTAACTAAAGGAACCGGCTGCATTTGTGTATGGTGAATCAAGACCTCTCCTTCTCGAACATAATTAGTTCATGTCAGGATTCTCTGAGCACTAGGTGACAGCTTGACAGCTGACAACTGTCATATTATGTGACATGATGATGACTTGACAGGTAACAAAACAATGATGAGAGGTACAGTAACCTGTCTTTGGCAGTGGTTCTGTGCAGTGGTGGATATCTTCGTGATTTTGCAGCCATGACGGCGTCCCTCAGGGTATTCTCATTGTGTCCAGCGATGTCTCCTTCAATAAGATCTGTACGCAGAAGTTTCTTAGGATCCATGTCCTGATCCGGAGGTGGGTTTTTAGCTTGTTCAAAGTCGTGCTCCGTGAGCGACGTCGGATGACCTTGTATCATGCGATTCACGAAAGTTGGCGGCGCCGCTATCATTGAATCCTGCGGCTGCTGTGCTTGAGGTTGAGCAAGTTTAAGAATTGTCGCCACGACGGCAAAAAAGAGTTCCAACTCTGTCGTCTTCCGTTGCCCAAACACCGATCGCCTCCGATGTGACATCTCGATTGATGCGCGTTGATTTTACATCACTCCAATTTGGCTAGTAAAATGTCTTTGGCACCTCGATGGTATTCAAAAGCCAAACTGACGAGCAGACGAGAAAGGGCAACACTGCATGTATAGTACACGTGTGGCAGATGTACAGCCGTGAAGAAAGGCTGCTTGCTCGTAGACAGAGCTGCATGCATATATGCCTTGGCGTGGGGTTAGAAAACAGTTAAGACAACACGCCGTCAAAACAGGAACGGAAACGACGACGAGCCGACGGTGGGGAAGAGCATCGCCAACTTCACGTCAGATTGTACAATATTACGCGTGCAGCACCAACGTGTGTTCATATGTATGTGTATGATAAGATGCACTATGCGCGTAAGTACGTACATAGCATACAGTAGGTATGTAATGAGTACTGTACTCTTCTTAAAAAAAAATAAGATGCACTATGCGCGTAAGTACGTACATAGCATACAGTAGGTATGTAATGAGTACTGTACTCTTCTTAAAAAGCAGGGGCAGGTTTTCGCCCCTTCCTCGCAGCACAAACAGTGAGATCGTCATCCGAAAGGGATGTCTTTTCCTGCGCTCCGCAGTCATCACTGCAGCATGATGTAAATCTATACGTACATCAGTTTCGTGGTTCAAGTTTAAAACAAGTGATAAGATTTGTACGTAGCACGTTGGTTACGAGCGCACGCGTGTAGGTACAGGATGTAGTACGGTTCGGTTACAATCACTATTACATCCTCTAAGCAAAACGCGATCACGTGGCTGTTTCCTGTCTGTGATGCCTGTGTGACCGTGACCGACCACTGGCCAGTATGGTTGCAGCTATGCATAATATGCCGGTGGCGTGCGCGCCCTCCAGTACAGTTGTACATGTACACACACACACATACAGGTTCGTATAACGTGGTCAGCAGTGATGTACGTACGAACGTACAGTAGGTTGCCTCCCGTTATCACTTTTTGTTATTTATTTTTATGCAGGAGCGGGGAATTCACGACATTGGAGCTTGTTGTGCGTGCGTGGGATCTGTAATTTTTAATTATTTCTTACGGTTTGGTTGGACATAGTCGGCACATTTACAGTAGTGCGTGATTTTCTTTCCGAAAGAGCCGAAACTATAGCGGAAAGTCGACGTTCTTCCCGTCCCCTGTAATCACACATTCATTCAGCCGAAAACAGGATGAATTTTTGCCATGCACTGAGAATATGCACTATGAGTGGTACACATGACGGACAGCTAGCAGTGTTTCTTACATTCACAGTCAAGTCAAGAGAGTAGGACAAGTTAGGCGAGGCTGGACTACATAGTTGTGCTTTATTACGTAATTTAGAATCAAAGTACAGTCAGCACAGTAACAGAAGAGCATAAAATAAAAAATACGACCGTGTAATACTGCATTACGCCAATCACGTATACTCAAAACAGCTGCGATTTGTATATAATACTGAATATCGTTCTCACAACAGCTACTTTATGAACACTTATGAGCCTGCCAGTACCAAGGTGGTGATCACTTATGAGCCTTTTCTGCAGAAAAGAGCTGCAATAGTGCTCATAAGTGAGCACCTATGTACTGGCGCTCCGTTTTTCAGTGCTCATAAGTGCTCAGTCAGTATAGTTGCTGTGAGGACGATATTCAGTATGGGTTAACCCTAATTGCACCTTCATGCTCCCAAATCCTCGTGAAATTTTACAAGACATGCGATACGTACGTATGTACCTGGTATACATATGTAGGGTACATAATTTCAGTAGAGATTACGTCTTCTACCGCGTTCTCCGTTTCTCGCATTGTTGGACTTGAACCTCTGGCGATTTTTGAGAAGAGTGAGAAGCAGAGCGTCTCCCAGCGATCGCTTGCTGTAGGCATCAGGTGTTGACACTTGCTGAGCAGCGATCATTCTCTGATATCCAGGATTGTAGAAGCCTCGAAAGAGACCAATGCTACCACCGCCACCTGCATGCGCTTCCCTCGCCACTATCATCGCAACCACCACAACCATCAATATGGTCGCCATCTTTCTTGTGGCCACTGCAATAGGACTTACTACGTCTCACAGTTTCTACGTTAAAAAAGTAATCGTCCTCACGGAAACAAGTTTAAATAGTGCCCGTTTAACGTCAAAGAAGCACTTTTTGCTTTTCTTCACGTCATGGTAAAGCTAAGGGTACAAGTAAGACTTCACCGCTCACCACATAGAGGTGCGGTGAGCGGTGAAGTCCTACTCGTACCTCCCAGTTTACTGAGACAAACAAGTGCAGCTGAAAAAATGCTATCACAAATCGCTCTTATCCATAATAATAAATGAGTTTTTAAATTTTGTCTTGAGCAAAACATCATCAATGGGAAAGCCTTTTTTGAACAGCTCCTAGTTCCTATTCTTGCATCGTGAGCGCTGGCAATGCCAGGCGGCTAAAAAAACAGGTGACGCGCTAAAATCGGCTGGTATCTTACTTGAAGTGGCACCGCTAGCGCTGATGTGTGGCAAATGACGTCCAACAGAGATCGTCTTTTGTCCTCTCTCCGACAAACAGAAAGAACGTCAGGAAGCTGAATCCAATAAACATTAAGATGTCCTGGGGATGAGATTCAGGATTCACAACCTTTCAAGAGCGTCCTTCTTCCTCTCCTCTATTTCTTAATCAGCAAAACGCCCACCATCTTACTACCTCCTTAACTCCGCGATTCATGCATACTGTAATGATTCGTGTATAACCCCATGGGGGTGTCAAAAAATTAGTGACCAATTTGGGGGGGTTATATACGAGAGGGGGTTATACACGAAGGGGGGTTATACACGAGTGCATTTATCAAAAGTGGGGTTTAGAGCCTAATATTTTTTCCGCCTTAGTAATTTAGGCTTGTTTGTACTCTTCATGACATGGCAGATGCTTCAAAATTGCCTGACAAGGCAATTACAGCTTCTGTTTTAGCTAGAAAACGCTAAAAAAAACACCTCTCCATGCTAGCAAAACCTTCAATTTCTACCCATTTTTGCATGCTTCGTGTATAACCCCCCTGGGGTTATAAACGAGTGCAATTGACGTTAGTCGCCGATTTGGGGGGTTATATACGAGGGGGGTTATACACGAAGGGGGGTTATACACGAGTCATTACAGTACTCATCAGCACACATTATTTTGTATTTTATGTACATATAATCAAAACAAGGTGTCTTAGGAGTGGATGCCGAGTGTGCAGCGCAGTGCTACACTATGTATTTTTGTTCATTCTGGGTAAAAACGTCGATACCGTTTCTCAGGCCGTAATTACTAATGATTCCCAAACTGTAGTAAAGCCAAGGAGCTGACTTTGTACTTTTGAGCTTTACTTTCAAACAAAGAACAGCAGAAATAATTCCATTATGTAAAGACCAACGCTGAAGGATGCGGAGTTATCCTTTCGAGACACCCTGTACTGAAATTCAGCAGTGTACGAAAATGAATGAATAAAGTTTTCATGCCCTCTCCTCAAGACAGGGAAGCTTCGCAATTATGATAAAAAACGCGCTTATTACTGTGGCATGTCCCTGGGCAGGTGAAAAACACGCCTGCATGTGCGTTCACAGTCAACTCACATCCGATTAAAAAAGACGGAATTTTACATTTGACATTTTGTAAACGCCCGTATCGTGAAACGCATCGCGTGCGTGCCAGGTTTTAGTTCTAAACAGCACTTTGGTAATCAAGAGCACACGCACTAGTCCGAATTGGCCTGGATATTAATTAGTAAACCCATATAAGTACCTGTGTAAATGTAGGCCTACATGTACGTACAGTACATTATTCAATCCAAACATTCTTGGACGAGACTACTGATAGCAATCAGTTACTATACCTCTTGGATAGGCCTATTTATCCGGAGATGATCATGAGCACAATCGAGGTCAGGAATCGAATGAATGACTCTGACCGAATGGCTCAGAGCCTGTTTATATTTAACATTACAGGTTTGGTTTGGAATTCTAGATAAGTGACAGTACATATGCATACGTCACATATACAGTGCCTTGGAGCCATGGACACCCTGCAGATAATCACGGTGCAGTCAATATACAGCGCAACACAGCACTATCAACTTTAAAGACCGAAAAAGGGCTGAACAATTTTATTGCTGATACCATGTATCCCTTAAATCGGGCTCGGCGATTGTATTGGTACCACTTTTATGCAAATTCGATACCTCAGTGCTGAGATATAGGCCTCTGAACTTTCGCTGTCCCCCTAATTTCTAAGGTTAGCCACAGGATGATGGAATGGACTTTTTGCAAAATTTCTTTTTGCAAACTATATCAGCGAAATATGTAGTTTCACGTGGTGCCATTTTTATGCAAATTTATGGCTTCTGGATGGAGCTAATCACATTTGAAAAATGCATAATATAGGCATGAAGGAAAAATTTTCCTCAAATCAGCTCATCTTCACAGGTATAGGGCAGTTTTTTACGCTGAATCGAATGAGGCAACTCACAGTGCGCTAAAGTTAACCCTTCGCGAGTTATAATACGAAATATGTGAAAAGTTAGTGGCCTTTTTAGTGGCAAATAGCTTCTGATGCACGTTTTTTCACAGCCGTACAGTGTACCATTTTATGTCTGAGATGCTCTATCAACCATTTACTAGTATATCATGATTAATGCCTAATTCACATGGTAAAATGCAAAATAGTGCAGTTTTATAAGTAATTTTTCACATTTTTTGCGTTATAACTCGCGAAGGGTTAACTTTAGCGCACTGTGAGTTGCCTCATTCGATTCAGCGTAAAAAACTGCCCTATACCTGTGAAGATGAGCTGATTTGAGGAAAATTTTTCCTTCATGCCTATATTATGCATTTATCAAATGTGAATAGCTCCATCCAGAAGCCATAAATTTGCATAAAAATGGCACCACGTGAAACTACATATTTCGCTGATATAGTTTGCAAAAAGAAATTTTGAAAAAGTCCATTCAATCATCCTGTGGCTAACCTTAGAAATTAGGGGGACAGCGAAAGTTCAGAGGCCTATATCTCAGCACAGAGGTATCGAATTTGCATAAAAGTGGTACCAATGCAATCGCCGAGCCCGATTTAAGGGATACATGGTATCAGTAATAAAATTGTTCAGCCCTTTTTCGGTCTTTAATCAAGCCTCTTGAGTGTCCATAGCTTCTTCTTTATCTTCAGCTAATATCGCTGTTGAAGCGCCATTCTCCAGGGTCTCTTTCTCTACTTTTTCCTCTTTCGTTGCCGTTTCTGACGGCACAGTTGCCTCTTCTTTCGCCTTCTCTTCAGTCTCCCCTGCTCCGTTCTCCGCAGTCGATGGGAGTCGCGTGCCTTCCGCCTTCTCCTCCACAGTCGTTTCTCCCTTCCTTTCTGCTTCCCCGTCTCTTTCTTCAAGTTCCTCTTTCCGTTCCCCAGCAGTCCCCTCCTCCGTCGCAGTGGCTAGGGGCGCAGTCTCGGGGCTCCCACTCTCCTCTTCCGCCTTGTGCACTGGGAGTGCTTCCTGCTGTACGTGTAGAGAGATGGTGATCTCCGCCTTCTTCTCCTCCTCTTCCTGACTGCTGCTCACCAGTGCTTCTCGCTGTTCGCCTTCCTCCTCCTGCCTCACATCTTCAGCAGCAGACTCTGGCGTGGTCACCAGTGCGTAGGTTGCAGCAGGGCTTTTGCTAGGCGGACGCGGAGCTCTGGTTTCTCTGTCTCCATGCGGCGTGATGGTGGTGACGATTTTCAGGTTCTTTTCCAGCGCCCGTAGGAACTTGTCGGCCCGTTTGTAGTGGCGTGTGGGACGGCTCAGCAGCTCGCACAGGCGCTGAATAGTAAACGGAATGCCGGAGAAGGAAGCCGCAGTGCACAGAATCGTCTCCATGTACACTTCGCCTAACAACACAACACAAAGAATGATGATCTGTGCATACACGCACATGCATACATACCACATACATATGTACATACATGTACGTACGTACGTACGGTAAGTAATAATGCACACTCACATACGAAAACACAACACTCACTCAGATACAGTACAGGCAGTATCTATACATACGTAGTAGGCTACATACCAGAAGGATTTTCTGTGCTGGGTACACGGTTTGACCGTTCCTCTTCCGTTTCTGCGTAGGGCATGGCCCTGATCATGGCTCTACACACTGCTTCGATCTTCCAGAGAAAGGCCGTCCTAATGTGTTCCCAAGGGAAGAGAGTTCTGCCACACTTGGCCACAAAGCGAAAATACTCGTCGATTCGGGGATCCGAATGGGTGGAGGCCTCTGCAGCCGCGTCTATCGGTGATTTGGGCCTAAACGGTGACTCCACACTGAATCCAGTGCTCAGCTTGACTGCTTTAAGCGCCGGAGACATGGAAGATGAGGAGTGATCGGACATGGGGCTGTCACCGCCCGCCCTCCGCTTTCTCCTGTCAGTCGGCGTGGAGGAGGGAGGCTCGGAGTTGGAGCGACGAGGAGCCACCGCTCCCGAAGTCTCACTCCCACTGTCCTCCGCCGTCGTGGATGCGCTGTCCTTCTCATCTTCATCCTGTTGCTGCACTGTCGTTGGAGGAAGCTGCGGCTTCGAGGACGGAAACACCGTCGGAGAAAACTTGGCCAATGCTTGCAGAAAATTCTCTTCTAACGAGTATCCGCTCATTCTTCCAGAGTTTGCTTCAGTCTATATGCTTGCTCGTAAAAGACCCGGAAAAGACTTGAGTCTGTTTACAGCTCCGGCTCTTACTTGTTTTCAATACAAGCTAAAGGCAGCATTTATGTTCACCTTCAGTTTCTTCAACTGGTTGCTTCGAAATCGTTCTAAATAGTCCCGAAACCTTGCGTTACTGCTGGACGACACCACTGCCACTTCTTCGCGTCGATGTTGGCGATAAGAATGCAGATGAAAACAACAGCAATACAGCTGCATGACGACATGAGAGTGTGACTCAGTCTACTCTCTAAGTAGTCTCTAATGCGCCTAAAGCTAGCGAGCGTGCTGAAGCTAAGCCTAGCTTGAGCCTAGTTCGATGCATACAACGTGTATGGGTGGCACAGCTAGGATGGCACGTACACATATGTTATCAGACCAGACCACCATGGTCCCTCTTTTGGCTATGACCTTAGACCTAATAGATTCCTGTCTTCGCAGTCTCCCGATTCACCAATCGCAGAGGGTTGTCCAATGATTGTCTATCGTCGTGGGTTGTGTAGGTGGTGGCTGCCAGGACGAGGGCATCATTGACCTGATCTGATGGCGCGTTCATCAGACGTCCGTAACGTCCGCCCGTCCGTTCGTCAACCTATAAGTGATCGTCCGTCGGTCCGTTCATCACCACCCATATGGGTTGACCGACGGGTTGAGAAACGAACGGACGGACGTTACGGACGTCTGGTGAACGCGCCATCCTAACAGGAGAGGAGCCAAATGAACCTCACCGTAGTGCGCTTTCAATTTGCATAAAGCGACTGATAATATGGTATTTATTTGGATTCTTCACCCATTCACATTTTTGATGTGTCGGTGCGCCATTTCGCGCACCTATGGTGAGTTTTCGCTTCACATATTTCGCCGCTGATTTCACAATGTCGCTTTTTTGTGGGGTTCTTCGCTTTGTCAAGGATCTGAGCATCTGCCTTTTCCCGGCCATATGACCATCTCGCACTACTGGGTACTGCAAATGGGAAAACGGTTTTTTTTACTTTTGCTATCTTCCATCTGCTCACCAGCTCTACTGGGCCAGAACCGTACTGGGCACGTTGCGCTGCGCCGTACTATAAGACTTATAACAGCTACTTAGCTTTTATGCAAAATTGTTGGACAACAAGTAAGAGTCGGAGCTGTAAACAGACTCAAGTCGGAAAAGCGCTGTCACACAGGTGTTCGATTTCGCTGAGTGGTTATGTTGAGTGGTTATTGGGAGGTTATTAAGGTATGACCCATCAGTAACGGAGATCAGTTAGAATTGCATTTCACAGCAATAGGTGGCCAGGAAGCAGTATCGGCAGGTAGATACAGTGTCGGCAGACGTCAAAGGCGAATCACATGTCTCGCTTATTGTTCACAAGGTAGACGCGCCAGCGGAACCTCGAGAGGCTCACGAACGAGGCTTCGGCGCGTCCCACCTTACTTAGTCATGTGTAAATAGGAGTGACGGAAATATAAACACACATTTGCTCATAACTCCCGAACCAAGAGGCGGATTGAGCTGAAATTTTGCACGAAGATGCCCCCTATGGGTACGTATCTGCACGCAAAATTTCAGCTCGATAGGCCCACTGGTTAGGGCGCTACGGCGGAAAACCTATTTTTGAATGATGTCACGCTCTTATGTACTGAAAACTTGTGACCTCCATAACTTTTTAACGAGTAGAGGGATCGAGCTCGGTTTTTTTTTAAAAGATGGGAAATGTAAAGATCTTGGCAAAGTGGTCCGAGCACTTTTTGCGTTTAAGGCCTCTGACACCCTTAAAATTTCGATTTTGTGGTAAAAATAGTTGCAAAGTTCCCACTCATACTCCTCCCTGGATTTTTGTCGGATCTGAGTGGTAGGCATACCAAAAGATAGATCTCACTCTACTCTCGATGGCACTTTTTTAGATTTTTAAAATTAGCTTTGGTTATCGAGTTATGAGCTGTCAAAGTTGGCTGTTTTTATGTTTGGTTTTAGCAATACTTAAGGATGCGACAGACAGCTGAAATGAGTGCGTGCCGCACTTTAGAGGCCACATATAGCATACCATTCGATTCGTCCTCAAAAGATCTATCGATCGCTGGCCACTGCGACATGCTTATGCCTGATTCACATGGTAAAAAACGCATTCACATAGGCGAAAGTTTCAAAAAGGTGTTATTTTCTTCAGTTTGGTAAGTTATAGGCATGTGACATACCATTCGATTCGTCTTTGCAAGATCTATCAGTTGGGAATAATTTCTACATGCTTGTATCCAATATGCCTGATTCACATAGTTCAAATGTATTCACATAGGCACAAAATAAAACAAAAATTGGCTAAATGTAGTCACTCGATATGCCATTCAATTCATTTTGACAAGGTCTACCTATTTCTTGCATTTCTTACTAACCACCTCCTTGCTCATACCTGATTCACATAGTCTAGTCAAATTCACATAGGCTCAATTCCACTCAAAAACAAAGAAATGTCATGTGTAATTATGATGTATCTTGAAGTTCTACTAGCGCATCTCGTCAACTCGAGCTCGGTTTTTTTAAAGAATTGCATTGCATGTGTTATGCACATTCACGTATACTCAATCTCCTCTAAAAAACATAAAAAATGTTCCATGTAATGTATGATGTATCTCGAGGTTCCACTAGCACATCTCATCAACTCGAGCTCGGTTTTTCAAAGATTTGTATGCATTTGTTATGCACATTCACATAAGGCTCAATTCCTCTCAAAACATAAAAATGTCCCACGTAGGTATATCCCCTAATGTACGTATATTGTATCTCGAGGTTCCGCTAGCACATCTCGTCAACTCGAGCTCAGTTTTTAAAAGATTTGTATGCATGTGTTAAAATTAACAAGATGTATCGATTGGGAACAATTTTGACTTGCTTGTATCCTATATGCTTCTCACATTTCAAGTAGACGTGGCAGGAACCAGTGGAGAAGTGCTCCTAAGGAGCACGAAGGAAGTGAGCGAGAGGCTCACTAGCCTGCAGATGCTTATGGGGTTGACGGCGCAGAAACCAGAAGGTTCCAACCGCCCATCGCTGCCGAAACTTGCTACCCCTCCGAGTTGACAGCCTCTCGCACAATCTGCTGCTGTCCAACTGGTGCGGGCATACTTTTGCCCATTCCCAATCATGGCAAACAAAACTCTTCAATGACCTTTGTTGCCTCTCGCCTGCTTCTGTATGCCTGATCACATGCAAAACGCTGGATCCAAACCATAATATTTGGTCATCTTAACTAGGTAATTATATGTATGTAAACATGTACATGCTGGTACATAATATGGTGCAACAAAAACTTTGAGCATTAGTTCAAAGACAAAAAAATGTGATGTTTCCTCAAAAGTAGAACATACATACTTACATACCAGTAAAGATTTCATGTCTTAGCTTTTCCTGTTTATCCTGAACAACAGCAAGTGATAACTTCAGCTGAAACTTAATGATTCCAAAGCCGATATTTTGAATCGAGAAGATCGAACCCTGGTGGACCTCTCACCTTCTATTTGGCAAGAAACGTGTGAACGACTGGTCATATTGGAAGCCATTATTGAATGGGTACATACTACATGCAAATGCACATGCGAGAAAGAATAAACATACGTACGATACATATGCACATACTTACTCATAACGCTGCATGGATCAGGCATACAGAAGCAGGCGAGAGGCAACAAAGGTCATTGAAGAGTTTTGTTTGCCATGATTGGGAATGGGCAAAAGTATGCCCGCACCAGTTGGACAGCAGCAGATTGTGCGAGAGGCTGTCAACTCGGAGGGGTAGCAAGTTTCGGCAGCGATGGGCGGTTGGAACCTTCTGGTTTCTGCGCCGTCAACCCCATAAGCATCTGCAGGCTAGTGAGCCTCTCGCTCACTTCCTTCGTGCTCCTTAGGAGCACTTCTCCACTGGTTGTTCATGTCTCACAGATTAGTCAAGCCGAAACTACAACTTTTGTTGTGGGTCTAACCTGCTTTTTTGGGTAACAATGGATGGCACCCGATCGTTACGCCGCGGTACCGCAGCGGAACATACTAAGTTGCAAAAAAGTAGTACCGTATTTTTGGGTGTATAGCCCCATGGGGCTATACAAAAATCGAGAGGTCTGATGGGGGGTTATACACTGGGGGGATATACAATGGGGGGATATACACTGGACAAAATTTATGTTTTTGAGAGGTGTGTAGAGGCATGTTTTTGAGGTCAAAAGCATGTGTTTTAGGGCATAATCGCGGTCAAAACAGGGTTATTCTAGTACAAGACATGCTCAGCTAAGCTTATAGGCATAGTAGCTTGGTGTAGGAGTAGCTATAGCTAGCTTATGACCAGCTTACATAGGTACGCTAGGTACCTTCCAGTACATGGGGGGTTATACACCAGGGGGGGATATACACTGGGCAAAATTTATGTTTTGCCAATGGGGGGTTATACACTGGGGGGGGGGGGATATACAATGGGGGGGATAATACACCCAAAAATACGGTATTCTTGGGAAAAAGAAAATAGTGCAAGTTGCAAGAACTTGAAAGTTTGTTGCAAGGAAGAAGTATAAATTAACTATTGCATACTACAGTTTCAAGAATTACGGTTACTCACGACAGTAGCTGTGCGATTGTAATATCTGTAAATTGTGCATGTGCATGCATGATCACGACACCGGCGCCTCGGTTAGACTCAACACAGAACAGAAGTTGTCAGAGTATCATGGTTCAGACACGGAGCGTCTTCGTGGTTCAGACACGGAGCGTCTTCGCTGAGGTCTTCTCTCTCTTTCCAATGGCCTGCCAACTACGCATGCTCCTGTACGTACACAAATTATATAGTTGTAATATATAAAGTACAGTAAATTCGTATTTTCTTTTTTTTTTTTGAGAGACCGTACCCCACAGAGTCAGCTGTAGGTGAAACCCACCTAGTCTCCTCCGAACCTTTAACAACGCCTGTTATGGTGGCCCAGTCCAGTGCCGCAAGGCACGACCAACAATGGCCCGAACCAGGGAAGGGCCTGGCACGAAGCCGAACAGCCATCAGCGACCACTGGTCAGGGTGTGCTGACCCGAAGGAAAGCACTGGTGCCTTTAGAAGCCAGCGAGCGGGCGCACCATACTGCCGCTGGGGTTGCCAGTCGCTTTAATCCCACCTGGCGAGAATTTGTATTTTCTCAAAATTCAGAAGAGCGTAACGTACTGTACCTACTACCGTATGAAGGTATGCATACGCAAGCTGCTGCATAACAGTGCATTGCTGCTCAGCTGATGTACATGAACTGTCGAAACCTCTTCAAAATAACCGTACCTACCTACAGTATTATGTAGGCCTACTACGTACGTATGTGGCATGTACATAGATACATACACAGTCTGTCAGGAAATGCACTTACAACAGTATATACTTGGCATTTAAGTCAAATATTGGATTTGGCCTGTCCTGCACCGACAGCTGCGACTAAGGCATGGGAGCTCTTAGTGATTGGTGATCACCCGCTGCAGCAGACTGCAGACTCATGCGGCCTTTTCGCCTGTACTTTCATGAAGTGGCTGCTTTCCAACTCGAGACCTTTCTTCACGGAAGAAGATATGCCGTACTTTAGAGGACTAGTGATGAGGGAAATTGTTGCAGCCAAGCAGCGAAAGGCGGAGGCGCAAGGAGCAACAGCACCTGTCGGCGCAACAGACGCTGCCACCAAGTAGTACAGTACTTACGTATGCTTGTGCAGTTGGCAATAAAGATATGTACCTTTCACTTACTGGGTTGCTTTACGTACGTACGTAGGTACGTATACATACATGCTTAACTTACGTACGTACGTACATAAAGGATGCGTACTGTTGGTCATAAATTTCTTTGAGCTACTTTTTTAAAAAAATCAGGTCACTTCTAACTGTGAGTCCAACGCAAAGCCCGGAGAAAAAGTTTCTTCGTACGGAAGGAGCTCAAGGACGGCTGTCAACTGTAAAGAAGAAACTTTTGGACGTTGTGACAGGAAGTTATCCTGGAAAGTACGAGTTTGCTCGAAAGGATGCTGATACAGTCATCAAGTACAGTGAGAAGTGGAAGAAGCAGGAGAGAGAAAAACGGGCTTCAAGACAGCAGCAAGCTTCACACGTATTCGGTGACATTGGGCAGCAGGAAATTGGACCACAAGCAAAAGATCATTCACGGCATAAACTGTTGATGAAAACGACTGAAAGTGTAACCAGTAAAACTGAACACTCGGCATTATCGTCCGGTGCCGCAACAATTCTAACCGCACCTAGTTCATCAAAGGCGTCTAGTTCGACTGCTACCCAGCCAATGCTAAAGCAAAAGCACAGCAAACCTTCTTCTTCTCGTGCAGCGAAGTAGTAGGAATGGACATACTTTTTCTACAAGTTCTGATGATACGATGTAGGCCTACATACGTATGTACACTGCTCAGTGCATTCAGACAATACATATTATGTATGCTACATACATACTGTAATGATTTTTCCATTAGACATTATCATGAGTGGTGCCTCTATCCACTGTGCACCGGCACCCTTTCTTAGTTTGTTTGTACGTGCTGAATACTTTCTTGTAACTAGTATGCAATAATTTGCCCGCTGCGGTACCGCGGCGTAACGATCGGGTGCCATCCATTTTCACCCAAAAAAACAGGTTAGACCCACAACAAAAGTTGTAGTTCCGGCTTGATTTTTCTTCGAGATATTCACAATAAGCGAGACATATGATTGGCCTTTGACGTCTTCCGACACTGTATCTACCTGCCGATACTGCTTCCTGGTCATCTATTGCTGTGAAATGCAATTCTAACTGATCTCCGTTACTGATGGGTCATACCTTAATAACCTCCCAATAACCACTCAATAACCACTCAACATAACCACTCAGCGAAATCGAACACCTCTGTCTCACTGACGAGAGGGTCAACAGACGACGTACACGCTGGTAATTACAATTTACGCATATACAATAATCATTTCACGCCCGTAAAGCTGTTGTATGCCATATTTCTTGGCCCTGTGTCAAAGCAACAGTGCTCGTACTCGTGTGCTCGTATAAATTAGGTAATAGATGGCTTTTTCAAATTATTTTACTTTACTGTAACTGTGCAGCAATGCTTGTATAGTCAAAAATCAACGTAGTGCACATCATCAAACAAACGACATAAAATTGGTATTGTGCATTATATGCAGTCCATCAAACGTTTCATACAAACATGGTAGAATAAAGCTGTTTCAAAGTCCCCGGCGGAAGGGCATCACCAAACCGCCGTCGATAAGCAACGATTTCTCCTTTCACATCTCCAGCACTTTCAATCTGCAATCGCGATAACTCCGCATCCATTCGCTCTTCCGCAATCATTGCAGTTGTGTTGAACTGCAGCAGTTTTCCAGCCCGAGCAAATTGTGCCTAGCCGTGCAATGATGATCCATCTTTTGCCTCTTCCTCTTGCCAACTTCGCTATAGTACTCCTGCTTGTAGCTCCTGCTGCAGAGCAAATACAATACCGCACCCATCGTACTCCCCTGTCCTTTCTTCCCCAGTTGTCCACGAAATTTTACCAGTAGATGCTTTCTCCACTTCATTTTTCCATTCGAAAAACTCTAAAGAAAGCAACCAAGGCATGTGTATGTGATTCTTTCACTTTTCGTACGTGCGTGGTGACAAAAGCGCTTCCGAATGTAACAACACACAATGTGACACTCACCTGAAGTAGAAGCAAACTCTCTCTCAGCAACAGTAATCGTATCCTCCTTCCCATGCTCTTCCTTCAGATGTTCAACGAGTTTAGGAACATGAAGCTTTGTTTATACTAATTGCATTAGTGTGCGTATATTGCTGTGCGTATATGGGCAATTCTAGTAGTACGTGTTTCGATGCCAAACATAAATCAATGCATGTCCCATCGTTTTAGATTATAGTCCAGCCATGAAAATTGGCCAAAAACTGAGTATCATCTATATGGCAGATTGAATAAACCAAAATCAAAATATGCAATTTCTTTTGGTTATCTAAGTTTACCACATCCAAAATGTTGTTGATAGTTAAATTTTTTTGTTGCACAAGTGGTAAAGAGTCATTTTGGTACTGGCAAACCAAACAAATTGGTGAATTTCAAAGTGGTAAACTTAGATAACCAAAAGAAATTGCATATTTTGATTTTGGTTTATTCAATCTGCCATATAGATGATACTCAGTTTTTGCCAATTTTCATGGCTGGACTATAATTCTAAATCGATGGGACATGCATTGATTTATGTTTGGCATCGAAACACGTACTACTAGAATTGCACATATACGCACACCAATATACGCACACTAATGCAATTAGTATAAACAAAGCTTGATACATCGTGAAACTGCATCCATCTTCAAGACATCGGACGTGGCCAGTTTCCTGCCGAGACTTTTCTCTGTCTTCGAGATGAAACGTTCGCTTGTGATTACACAGACTCTGTCTAGACGCGAAGATCTTCTGGCAGAATTCACAACTAAGACGACACGCCTTCGACATGACGGATAAAGTAAACAACAACCTATTTTACAAGCTAAGCTGCCGCTTCGAATGTCTCTGAACATCTGAACTGAACTGAACGGATGAACGGTTACATGTTCAAATTCCCTCCTTTCCTACTTTTTTATTGGGCGCTTGTTTCAATTATATTGTGTTTGTGTTTATTTTTTGCGAAGATTAGTAATACATATATTCCGTGTTGTCCATGACATTTACGTCGTCTGTTGACCCTCTCGTGTCACACGACACTGCACCGCAGTCTCCTCCCATGGACACCTTTAAAGTAAGCGTAACGTAAAAGTAGCGTAAAGTAAGCGTATTGCGGCTAAACTGCGGCGTAACGGCGTAACCAAAGCGTATAGGAGTCCTTGGCCACCTCCGCTTCGGCGTATCATACTTGCTTTCGAGCAAAATATTTTACAACATTTACCAACGTTTGCAAGGTATTTCTGAACACGTGCGCTACATTGCAAGCGTGCTTCGTCTTCGAGACGGGCTTTGCTTAGCTATTTTGTTTGCTAGCGCTATCTTTACAAGCAACCGTTTATGACCGCATGAAGCAATGTCGTAACTTTGTTGGTAGGGCAGGGCGTTAGCTTAGTGTCGTTTATGCGACCATTAGCGCGGCCACAAGCAACAAACAACAAATCACCACCCAGCACCAACCCATATTCGACTCGCCTTTGTTTGATTCAGCAGCTGCACTGCAGCACTACAGTACCATGCGCCGTACGTACGTTATCGTTATCGATGGTGGGTTGCCTAACGTGAGATAGGTAGGCAGCCAGCAAATCGTTCAGTACCATATATGTAGCTTGTTTCGTTGGAGAAACTAGCTATGAACATGGAGAATGCAGGACCTAGTGGCGCTGTAATCACAGCTCTTGAGCCTGAGCGAGAAGAATCGCCAGCAGTCAGGCCCAAACGAGAAACCCATCATCTGCGCACACCTGAGTTCGCAGATGTGGATCTGAGCGGCGTTGGGGCACCACAGAGACGACTGGGTGAGTCATTTTATCAAGGCGCCGGCCCACTGGCAGACCACTACCGCGTTGTGGATAAGGCGCGTAGGAGGCCTTATGTCAATGGAGAGTTTCCAGAGTTGGCGGCCACTGGAACTGTGTTGGCGCCATCACTAGTGGAAGACGCTGGCTCCAAGCGCTCACTTATCAGTTCCTCCAGTGAGCCAGCTGACTACTACTATTCACATCAGAAGCGAAAGCGACAGAAAACGCTCAAGTGGCTCTGGCTTTTGATTCCTGTTGTTCTTGTGCTGCTGATTGGCATTGCTCTGGGCGTCTACTTCGCATTGAGAAGCAGCTGTACGTAGGTGTCACGCACTGTTGCCATTGTCATAAGATAGTTTAAATATCAATATCGTGGCCATGTTTTAGATACAGGACTGGCTTCTGCTCAATTGTCAATTGCGGATCCATCCAGAACGTACAACGCTTCGCTGGACAACCCAAACAGCCAGTATTTCCAAGCTCTAGCATCGTACTATCAAAGAAAGGTGCGTACACTGTATAAAGGCCTATATTTGAAAGAAGCTATGTAGCTACCATATGCTTGCTGCCATAGCCAAGAGCAAACTATGTATGTAACAGTTGTTTCTTAGGTCAAGCAAGCACTCAGCGCATATCCTGCGAATGTTACAGTGACAGGATTTTCGTAAGCTGGAGCATTTCTGTTTTCATTTGCTTATCATTTGCGCATAAGTGGTCGTGTGCGGAGGTTGTGATGATACTATGCGTTACGTTGATAAGTATAGGCGTACGTAGTACTATCATTCCAGCCAATCATCATCGACGTCTCAAGAGAGAAGCTTGAGTAGAAATAGTCAGCTACGGTCGCTACGGGAAAATGCGCTGATTCATCCAGATCAGTCGCCAGCAATGGAGATGGCCATCTCGTGCGCTATCATCAACAATTGCACAACTCCCCTTCAGCTGACGCTTACGATAAAATTCATCGGCTCATTATCAAGTCAAAAACCAAACACCGCCTCCAGTATTTCCTCTGCCATCACGTCATATGCTTCAAGCAACAATCTCCAGTGGAGAGTTCAAGGTGAACCTGAACACAATTTGCCAGCTCGTGCAGTAGGTATGTAATGGGAATATGTAAACACGTAATGCTACAGACTTTTGCCCTATTTTTAGTGTCAAGTGTTTCTAAAACACTTCCAACACCTCCCCCCAGCACTTCTCAGTATTACAGTTTCATGGCTGGCTACTTTGTGGATATCGGCAGATCCTTCGTCTCTGGAAGCAGCAACTCCATCAACGCTTATCAGCAGAACGTTGGGCTGCATAATAACAATAAATGGCCATAGCCAATTTGCACGCTCGCTAACCTGTCGTCGCATATGTATATTTCAGATAAGCATAGCCCTCAGGAACAACAACATTTACAATTATCCAAGCACTGTGATCGTGACCAACATCAGCAGCTCCGTATCCATGAATTCTGGCAGTGTCTACAACATGCCCTTCTTTCAAATATTCTTTAGTGGACAGTCCAGTGTCAGACCATCTGGAACCAATCAAATTTCGGATGTCATGCTCTCCTGGTCGTATTTCGCTGGTTTACAGTGGCAAAATATCACCAGTATGTACATTCGTATACAACACCTTATCGCTTTATTTTCTCGGACGACCCCAAAATGCCGTGCTGCCTTTTTTAGTCTTTGCTGTAAGCATGACAACTCCATCACCATCCCCAACAATAACGACAACGCCTACTACTACTACTACTACTACTACTACTGCTCCAACTACTTCTACGTCAGGGAGCGCTACGACTACGAAACCACAACACACAACTACGGCCTATACTGTACGTTTCACTTGTTTACACAAGATATGATGTCAAAAAATATTTGGAAAATACTATGGTAATATAGGCAAAAAACTCTGAAGCGATCTACCTCATGGGCCTTCTGTTTTGATAGAAGCTGAGACCAAGCCTTGGTCATACAGAGTGTCTCATAAGTAATAAACCATCCACCTTTCCGTGCATGTAACTCTGGAACCACACCTTAGATTTTCATGCGGTCTTTTCTATTTTGTAGGCAAGGCTTCAACTGAGATCTGTACAAAATTTCAGCTGTTTGGTCCACATACATTGTACTTCAGAAATTGCGACGGTTTGAATCACGAAGCTCAAAATCGGCGTTTTCTTTAGTATGGAGGAAAATTTCGGTCTTAATTTTTCAAGATACCCAGTTCCATGCGTTTGCTATGCCACTGGGGCTAATGCATGAGATACACATTTCCTAGCATTTTGGGACATCTTTTTTCATTACAAGACTAATTTTGTTTTGGACCATGCACAAAAGACCCCGAAATCGGCACTACCAGTTATAAAAACCCTCGTTTTTGACCGCCGGAGAAAGAAGGTGTTTGAGCATCTTCCACTGGGCCTATTAAGCTAAAATTTTGTACACATCTCAGTTGAAGCCTTGGCTACAAAATAGAAAAGACCTCATGAAAATCTAAGGTGTGGTTCCAGAGTTACATGCACGGAAAGGTGGATGGTTTATTATGAGACACCCTGTATATGAG
The DNA here is from genome assembly GCA_030247985.1 of Epsilonema sp. ZAB3_2. NCBI lineage: Eukaryota > Metazoa > Nematoda > Chromadorea > Desmodorida > Epsilonematidae > Epsilonema > Epsilonema sp. ZAB3_2. The sequence continues at coordinate 16,336 of JASAMW010005627.1, read as the reverse complement.
GCCATACGTACTGTAGTAGATAGCAATAGTCAATGACCACAGAACCAATCACATCCATAATGGGGTCATGCCACTTTTTCATTTAGGGCAGAACCTCCTCAAAGGCACCTGCAACTACTACCCAGCAAAATGTACAGACAACAACCGCTGCTGCAACGACGACAAAACAAGTGACAAGTACGAAGACAACGTCAGGAAGCCGCCCTACGACGACACGGGCAACTGCAGCAATCACAACCACCAAACAAGCACGCACAACTACAGCTATAGGGACTGCAACCACAACTACTGTACAATCTCAAGGCACTAGTACAACAAGAATGGGAACTGCAACCACAACTGCACAGTCTTCAGTTACAACTACAGTTGGAACTGCAACCACAACTGCACAGTCTTCAGCTACAACTACAGTTGGAACTGCAACCACAACTGCAGCAGGCACTGGAACAGTCACCACAACTGCGCAATCGTCATCGTCATCGACCGGCACCGGGACAGCTGCAACTACAACACAGCATAGCACAAGTGTACAACAAACAACTACACAAGCAGTAGCTACTACAACGCTTGCTGGTCCATCTGCCGTCTACGCAATGGGAAACTTCTACTCCCGCAGTTCTTGCCCCTTCTGTCCTAGTTGTACAAACCCTAATGCAGCAATAGCAACAACTGTGAGTTACATACCTGTACTGTGTAGGCCTATAAGTAGTACCAAAACATATGTACTTACTTTTCCAATATCAACAACCCGTAGAAATCGCTACGTAATCACTTTAGCTCAGCATGGTAATGAACACCTCTCACCCACACTATCCAGCGATAGCTACTGCTGTGGAATCGTAAGCTATGTAACTGTTCCCGCATAGTACAGTACTGTACGTACAGTAATGTATGTAATATTGTCAGATTTGTTGTTGGTCGGTATGAAGGTGCAGAACAAAAGCACAACTATTTCTATAAATATCTATGTACAGTTGAGTAGGTAGTAGCCGACGTACATGATGTATGTATGTACCTGTGACAGATGCTTCGGGGGGGGGGGGGGGGTGTTGTTTTGGATGTGGGATTGTGGTTTTGTGTTTATGTTAATATTTGTCTAGCGCGCTGACTTATGTGGTAAACTATTGTTGGGATGTGTGATTGTGATGGAGTATCGCTTGGTGTTAATTGGGGGGGTTTTATGTTTTTTAATATATAAGTAGTATCTATCTGTGTAAGAATATGTAGGTGAATGGGTGAGTGGGGGTTGGTTGTTGACGTGACATGGTAAGATTTGAAGATTAGTTATGTATATTAGATGAGAAGGAGTTTTGGCTGTTGTATAGGATTGGGGTCGTGGAGCTGTGGTATGTTTGTTTCTCTTTGTTGGACTGGATCAGCTACAGCTATAGAGGATTTCGTGTTTGGGCTGGGTTGGTTCTCTCGGGTTATGGGTGGTTTGATTTTAATTGATGAAGGGTGATTTTTCTGTTGCTGTAGTTATGGACTCACGTCTACTACTAGTATAAAATAGTTTTGATATGGACGCGGCTGATTTCAGCGCGAGATGGTATTTTTTTGACTGACATATACTCTAATAGTAATACGAATACGTGTTATGTTTAATAATAAAGCGTGTTCTGGGTGAGGTTTTTTCAGGATTGTGTGATCTGGAGATAGGGTAAAGGAGCTTCTGTGTATGTTATATACTAAAGAGTATGCGTGGTATACTAGGTACGTAAAAGACTATACGATTTGATTTAGCGTAAAGATATGGGATTGCTGTTGGGTACTATTTCACGTCGATGGTTTGCAGCTACATATGATATGGATATATGTATACTGGTATTACTGGTGAGGTTGTTTTGTCATATTGTCTTACGTCACTAATTGTTGAGATATAGGCTGTTGTTGAAAAGTATGAGATGAGACATAGGAGGGTGGTGGATGATTGCGTTGGTTTTGTTGAGACGTAGCAGCGGGGAAGAGAAATAAGCTCTCTCGTCTTCTATTTCTCGAGGCTATATGATCTGGTATGGAGCTACAGAGGAATAGAGATTGGTTGGGAAGGGAGGTGGGTCTTGTGTGGCGATGTCTGCGGGTTTCGTGCTGGTATTGTGGATTTTTTGTGGTACGTCGTTGAGGTCTCTGTTTGGTCGGAGATTTGTCGCGGTATTTCTTGTTATATGTGTAGGCTTGGTGGTGGTAGCTCTAAATGCTGATATAATACTGTTGTTATTCTCTCTGCTGGTGCTAATATGATATACGACTACTACTGCTTATGCGCGGTGCGACAAGAGGAGCGCTAGTAAGAGAAGTAATAAGATAGAGGGGCGCGCCTAGCGTTTGACATCTGTAAACGAAGAGAAGTTCTCACGATTCTGCTGAACTATACTAGCTTGCAACGAGATGGAAAATCGACGACGACTGCAGTAAGAGGAAGAAAGAGGAGAGGAAGGAACGAAAGTTGAGAAAGAAGAGGAGGCGAAAACGTCGCAAAAATGAGGAAGGACGGATGATTCGCTGAAGTGGCGCTGGTAAGACTCGTGACACTAAACTAAGAAGCTGGTTCGTGGTTTTCTGAGTTTCTTCGCTGGAGATTGATATGCTATCTCGCTGTCTTAATACGAGTATAGACTAGTAATATAAAAGTTATTCGGGGCTCGTCTGTCGGGTGGTAATAGGGATAAAGTAGTCGTGGTTGACGCGTGTCTTAGATGTTGGAGATGTATCTCAGAGATTAGAGGCAGTACTAAGATAGTAAGAGAGAGGACTGAGAGGAGGGAGGGAAATAGAGGAAGAGCGTCGTGGGTGAGAAGGATAAGACCGGTATCGCGTGATGGTAGGATAAATCGGCGCGGCGGGGTGGTCGGGGGTGGTGGTCTCGTGAGCTGTCTAAGAGATGTTATCCTTATAGGGTGTATAGAGTAAAGAGTAGTGAGTAAGTACGTCGGAAGCGTACGTGGGTAGCGTACGTCGGTCGGTAGAGGAGCTATGCGGGGTCGTATTGCATAGATCGCACTAAATAAAATCGCTATCCGACGGTAGGAATACTACGAGCCGTTCGCAGATACTAGGAAGCGCTAGGTAAAACGGGAAGGTTACGCGATGCAGCGGTATAGAATAGTTATATACGTACGAGAAAGTAAGTAGAGTTGTACGTATCAGGGTAAACGTAGCGCAGACGACTAGTAAGGGCGGTGGACTAATGGTCGTAGTAGCGCTAGTACGCGCGATAAGCGAGCGTCGGAAGAACTCGTTGCGATAGGTCGTGTCATATGTGCGATAGGAGAGGAGACGGAGAGAGATACGTGCTCGGCGGAGAACTAAGAGAGAGCGAGAGGCGGGGGGTTGGGGTGGGGAGGAGGCGGTAAGTGCAAGACGGGTCTCTGCGTATCGTGCGGCGTCGGCTGCTGTCTCTGCGGCGGAGACGTGCGTGACGCGGGGTGTGGCGGTAATGCGGGTGTAGCGCGTCGCGAGGCGCGATAGCGTGCGGAGGGGCGGGTGCTGCCTCGTGCGAGAGTAAATAGTGCGGTAGTAGTTGTAGTAGTCTAGCGCTCCTCGGTGCGCCGTGCGATGCGTGTGGGGGTATAGAGTCGGGTAGCCGCGAGGAGAGGATAGAGAGGTATGTATACGGGCGGTAGAGAGAGAAAGCTAGCTAGCTAAGCTAGATATAAGGCAGAGACCGAGTCGAGACAGGAGGCTGCAGGAAAGAGCCGACGCTAGCTAGTAGAGTCGACGGCGGGAGAGTGCTCGGCCGGACGTATTACCCGCGGCGCAGATAGATAGGTAGCCGAGGATAGGAGGAGGAGAGGCGTTCCGGCCCGGGCGGGCGTGGGGCGCCGAGAGAGATCGCTGCGCGCTCTATCGGTTTCGGCGACGGCTATACGGCCGGGGGGGAGGATGGAGGAGCGCTCGCTAGCGGTCGCGGGATGAGCGCTGAGTATGTAGGCGCCGTCCGGGAGGGATAGTGGTGCAGAGTGGCTGGCTAATGCGTAGTAGTGTCGTCGTAGGTTCGGATACGTTTGTTAGATAAAGGTGCCGCTCTTAGCATGGGAGGAGCGCCTGCTGCGACTAATAATATAAGTATAAACGGGGCGGGTAGTGAGTTAGGGGATCCGCTCAGCTGCTGGAGACGCGCTGTAGGGCGAGGGACGAAAGCTGAGAGGTTAGTAGGATGCGGAGGTCCTAGCGCAGATGCCGGGCTCTTAATCCTCGGATGATGGTAGAGAGGGCGACGGTAGCTCCGAGAATAGTTCTGCGTCGGTATGCTGTGCGAGTGCCGTGCCCGTGAGTGATGAGCGTGCCTCCCCCGGTGCGCCGCCGCCACGCATGTGTTCCTCCAAAGACATCCGCTAACTTTACAATCTACTACGTTGGACAACTTTGGCCCCAGACTCCCTCGATGATCCGGACAATACTGAGGGCATATGACCTTGCTCAACACAGCTTTAATTTCGCCAACGTTACAAGTATGTATCGCAATAAACTTGTGCAGTGCTTATGATGACGACACACAATATTCGTTGCCTTTCACGATAGTACGACACGCCTATAAAGCGGTTTACAAATAGCAGATTTCATGTGTTTATAGTTACCCAATACAATTTACCGCCAATCACCACTACGCCGCTGCCTGCCACCACTACTATCGTGGTCACAACACCTACAATTCCACGCTTCAACAAGGCGAATGTGTCATTCACAGATCTTACTCAGACGTATCCGCCTTCCAGCGCTGCCATCCTCCAACACCAAAACTAATGTGAGCAGAGCGGATTTTATAGTTCTTTCTCAAACATACACTAATAAATGTACACGTACTCTAACTCCCCTGTCGTACATGAACATATGTAAGGGCGACCATGGCGCTGAACACGTCGGGGCTTCCGGCCATTGTTGCACAGTCGACCAATGCGTAAGATCATTGCAAGCATCAGCAGTTATTCGTACATATTCAACTGATTCGACGAACGCGACAGTTCTTGCACGACTGTTGTATATGATTCAGGCCAGCAGTCCCCGTGGGAGTGGGAGGCACGCCTTTCCAGTTCACTCTAACCTTTGTTGGCACTGGGACTCAGCTACCAGCTAATACTACGCGAATCTCTCGTGTTCTCAGGAGCTGGGTTCGCGCCCATTCTCTCCCATGGAGTTCAATCCAGGGTAGGTTTGAATTTTAAATTGAATTGAAGCCCCGGTGCCATTTTTCTGCTTGCTGTAGTTAATGGACCTCCACCAGTCACTTCACTACTACCCGTACTCAAAAATAAAGCTTTTTCGATCCAACTCAGCCTAGTATGCCAGCGCTGATCTTCCAGCAGCTGAAGAACGGGTCTTCTTTTTCCCTAGACTCACCAATATTACTCTACATAGTACATACGCCAGCATACCCCGTTATGTTTTTTATACTAAATTTATATATGTATGTAGGTTCTGGAAGCATTGAAGCGCTTCCTTTCCAACTAATGTGCTATCTGGAGATTATGGGTAAAAGCGAGCACTTCTGTGTATGTTCATATACTAATATACGTATGCCGTGGTATAGCCTACGGAACGTTAAGCAAAGGACATACTACGCATTTGATTTAGCCGTAAAGATATTGGCCCGATTGCTGTTGCGCAGTACTATTTCACCGTCCAATTCGTTGGACAAGCTACCAATATGCCATCAACTCAGGATCAGATTCAGCGTCTTATCCACAATTCGAATTCAAACTGGCTCAACATCAAAGGTCGCTCCATTGTCCATTATTGTCACTTTAACGTCACCTACAAGTTGTTGACCGATATAGGCCTAGTTGTTGACCGAAAAGTATGTAGAGTAGCTGCGAGACAATAGAAGACGGGCGGGCGGAATCGATAATGCGTTGGTCATTTCTGTTTGAGCACCCGTAGCCCAGCCCAAGGAGGTGACCAGAGAAAATAAACGCCTCTCCTCCGTCTTCTATTTTCCTCGAGGCTACACATATCTATCTGTTGACGCCGACGTGATGATATGGGATACGATCACTTGGTTGCCGGAAGCGGAACTTTGGTTGCGGTCACTTTGTTGCGGCCGTGATCGTTTCATCGTGAGTACTTTCGTTGCTGGTATTTTTGTTGCGATTTTTTCCGTCGCGTATGTTTCGTTGCAGCCGTCCTCTGGTCATTTGGTCGTGAGAACTTTCGTTGCTGGTCATTTCTTTGCCATTTATATTAGTGTTAGGCTTTAGGCTTAGGCTTAGGCTTAGTCTCTCTCTACACATGCCTCGATAATACTAATACTGCTTGTCTCTATCAACTTCTCCTTCTGCTGGTGCGGTGAACCCATACTGCATATAACTGCCACAACTACTACTGCTTTATGCGCAGCTGGTGCGCACCGCAAGAGGAAGCGCTAGTACATACATACTAAGTACATACATACAAAGGTGTGCACTAGTGTTTTACAATCTCGCAACGAAATGAGCAGCAACGAAAAAATCACGACAACTTCTGCCTGCAACGACTATGCTTTGCAACGAAATGATCGGCAACAACTCACTACCGACCGACTGCCAATGTACAGACTGCAACGAAATGACGGCAAATGCTAACGGCAACGAAAGTTCTCACGACAAATGACGTAGAGGCCGAAAAAGTCGCAACGAAAAATCGGCAGTGAAGTGACGCGATTGATTTGCTTGCAGTGGTGCTGTAAGACAATCGTTGCCAACTAAACAACGAAACAACAGCTCTGTTTCTGCTTGGCTCTTTTATCTGAAGTTTTCTTTCGCTTGGAGCAATTCGATTATGCTCATCTCAGATCTCAATCTTCAAATATCGCAAATGTATATTGAATCAAGTATCGTCATATTAAAAGTTAATGACTAGGGCGCTCGTTCTGTCGCGGTGGTAAAGCGCAGAAGAAGAGCGAGGTTCGACTGCGTGCTTTTTAGATATCTTGGCTATCGTATTTACGCGTAGCTGATGTTATTCTGGTTATGTCGAATTCAAGGTAGCGCGCGGTGCGTGGCGGCGGCGCGCTGCGCGGGAAGTTTGCGTTTCTTACTTGAGCGTTTCTTTTGGTTGCTTGCGAGAGAGCTGAGGGATGGGCTATATTTGATTTGCTTGGTCGATTGGAGTAGTTGTTTTGTTGGATGGAATATTGCGGTACGGACTGGCTATAGCTCCTATAGTAGTAGTAAGTATGATGGATAGGTTAGGATGGCGTGTTTGTTTATAGTAGATAGGTTGTGTGAAAAAAGGCATGCACAGAGTTAAGCCAACAAAAACTTAACCCCCAACTGTACCCCGTCCGACCCCCGACCGACGCCGATTATTTTAAAAATGCCTACCAAGATCAAGTTGACAGCGAAATACCAGTTGGGGTCGTTTATGGCGCTTATCGACCGCACGTACACAGCTCTGTGCACGTCTATTGTTCACACTGCCACATTCCTTCTAAATATAGGGTCCTCTGGTGCTGGTCTTACGTAATGCTAGTAACTTGGCCTCTGGATGGATATGCTGGAGATGACGAATTCATCGCAAGACTGATCTAAAGTAAGCACGGCAGGTCGGACCTACATACTGTATGTTATGCCGCTTATGTACCGCCCGCGACAGGAACGAGCGCCCGTGAGTACATTGAACTGTTTGCTGATATGGTACGTTAAGTTCAATATACATTTTGTGCGATATTTTGGAAGAGTTGAGATCTGGAGATGAGCATAATCGAATTGCTCCAAGGCGGAAAGAAAACTTCAAGAGTAAAAGAGCCAAGCAGAAACGGAGCTGGGTGTGGGTTTAGAGTTGTTGTAGTTGTGGGCAACGGATTGGTCGTGTACAGCACCACTGCAAGCAAATCAATCGCGGTCACTTCACTGCCGATTTTTCGTTGCGGACGTTTTGTTGCGGCCGTCCTCTGGTCATTTGGTCGTGAGAACTTTCGTTGCCGTTCACATCGTTGCCGGTCATTTCGTTGCCAGTCTGGTACATTGGGCAGTCGGTCGGTAGTGAGTTGTTGCCGATCATTTCGTTGCAAAGCATAGTCGTTGCAGGCAGAAGTTGGTCGTGAGAACTTTCGTTGCTGCTCATTTCGTTGCGAGATTGTAAAACACTAGTGCACACCTTGTGTATGTATGTACTTAGTATGTATGTACTAGCGCTCCTCTTTCGGTGCGCACCAGTGCGCATAAAGCAGTAGTAGTTGTGGCAGTTATATGCAGTATGGGTTAAGCACCAGCAGAGGAGAAGTTGATAGAGACAAGCAGTATTAGTATATCGAGGCATGTGTAGAGAGAGACTAAGCCTAAGCCTAAGCCTAAAGCCTAACACTAATATAAATGGCAAAGAAATGACCAGCAACGAAAGTTCTCACGACCAAATGACCAGAGGACGGCTGCAACGAAACGTACGCAACGAAAAAATCGCAACAAAAATACCAGCAACGAAAGTACTCACGATGAAACGATCACGGCCGCAACAAAGTGACCGCAACCAAAGTTCCGCTTCCGGCAACCAAGTGATCGTATCCCATATCATCACGTCGGCGTCAACAGATAGATATGTGTAGCCTCGAGAAAATAGAAGACGGAGGAGAGGCGTTTATTTTCTCTGGTCACTCCTTGGGCTGGGCTACGGGTGCTCAAACAGAAATGACCAACGCATTATCGATCCGCCCGCCCGTCTTCTATTGTCTCGCAGCTACTCTACATACTTTCGGTCAACAACTAGGCCTATATCGGTCAACAACTTGTAGGTGACGTTGAAGTGACAATAATGGACAATGGAGCGACCTTTGATGTTGAGCCAGTTTGAATTCGAATTGTGGATAAGACGCTGAATCTGATCCTGAGTTGATGGCATATTGGTAGCTTGTCCAACGAATTGGACGGTGAAATAGTACTGCGCAACAGCAATCGGGCCAATATCTTTACGGCTAAATCAAATGCGTAGTATGTACTTTGTAACGTACCGTAGGTTATACCACGGCATACGTATATTAGTATATGAACATACACAGAAGTGCTCGCTTTTACCCATAATCTCCAGATAGCACATTAGTTGGAAAGGAAGCGCTCAATGCTGCCAGAACCTACATACATATATAAATTTGTATAAAAAACATAACGGGGTATGCTGGCGTATGTACTATGTAGAGTAATATTGGTCAGTCAAAGAAAATTACCATTGCTTCAGCTGCTGGAAGATCAGCGCTGGCATAGGGCTGAGTTGGATCGAAAAAGCTTATTTTTGAGTACGGGTAGTAGTGAGTGACTGGTGGAGGTCCATTAACTACAGCAAGCAGAAAAATGGCACCGGGGCTTCAATTCAATTTAAAATTCAAACCTACCCTGGATTGAACTCCATGGGAGAGAATGGGCGCGAACCCAGCTCCTGAGAACACGAGAGATTCGCGTCGTATTAGCTGGTAGCTGAGTGCCAGTGCCAACAAAGGTTAGAGTGAACTGGAAAAGCGTGCCTCCCACTCCCACGGGGACTGCTGGCCTGAATCATATACAACAGTCGTGCAAGAACTGTCGCGTTCGTCGAATCAGTTGAATATGTACGAATAACTGCTGATGCTTGCAATGATCTTACGCATTGGTCGACTGTGCAACAATGGCCGGAAGCCCCGACGTGTTCAGCGCCATGGTCACCTACATATGTTCATGTACGACAGGGAGTTAGAGTACGTGTACATTTATTATGTATGTTTGAGAAAGAACTATAAAATCCGCTCTGCTCACATTAGTTTGGTGTTGGAGGATGGCAGCGCTGGAAGGCGGATACGTCTGAGTAAGATCTGTGAATGACACATTCGCCTTGTTGAAGCGTGGAATTGTAGGTGTTGTGACCACGATAGTAGTGGTGGCAGGCAGCGGCGTAGTGGTGATTGGCGGTAAATTGTATTGGGTAACTATAAACACATGAAATCTGCTATTTGTAAACCGCTTTATAGGCGTGTCGTACTATCGTGAAAGGCAACGAATATTGTGTGTCGTCATCATAAGCACTGCACAAGTTTATTGCGATACATACTTGTAACGTTGGCGAAATTAAAGCTGTGTTGAGCAAGGTCATATGCCCTCAGTATTGTCCGGATCATCGAGGGAGTCTGGGGCCAAAGTTGTCCAACGTAGTAGATTGTAAAGTTAGCGGATGTCTTTGGAGGAACACCGAAGCATCTGTCACAGGTACATACATACATCATGTACGTCGGCTACTACCTACTCAACTGTACATAGATATTTATAGAAATAGTTGTGCTTTTGTTCTGCACCTTCATACCGACCAACAACAAATCTGACAATATTACATACATTACTGTACGTACAGTACTGTACTATGCGGGAACAGTTACATAGCTTACGATTCCACAGCAGTAGCTATCGCTGGATAGTGTGGGTGAGAGGTGTTCATTACCATGCTGAGCTAAAGTGATTACGTAGCGATTTCTACGGGTTGTTGATATTGGAAAAGTAAGTACATATGTTTTGGTACTACTTATAGGCCTACACAGTACAGGTATGTAACTCACAGTTGTTGCTATTGCTGCATTAGGGTTTGTACAACTAGGACAGAAGGGGCAAGAACTGCGGGAGTAGAAGTTTCCCATTGCGTAGACGGCAGATGGACCAGCAAGCGTTGTAGTAGCTACTGCTTGTGTAGTTGTTTGTTGTACACTTGTGCTATGCTGTGTTGTAGTTGCAGCTGTCCCGGTGCCGGTCGATGACGATGACGATTGCGCAGTTGTGGTGACTGTTCCAGTGCCTGCTGCAGTTGTGGTTGCAGTTCCAACTGTAGTTGTAGCTGAAGACTGTGCAGTTGTGGTTGCAGTTCCAACTGTAGTTGTAACTGAAGACTGTGCAGTTGTGGTTGCAGTTCCCATTCTTGTTGTACTAGTGCCTTGAGATTGTACAGTAGTTGTGGTTGCAGTCCCTATAGCTGTAGTTGTGCGTGCTTGTTTGGTGGTTGTGATTGCTGCAGTTGCCCGTGTCGTCGTAGGGCGGCTTCCTGACGTTGTCTTCGTACTTGTCACTTGTTTTGTCGTCGTTGCAGCAGCGGTTGTTGTCTGTACATTTTGCTGGGTAGTAGTTGCAGGTGCCTTTGAGGAGGTTCTGCCCTAAATGAAAAAGTGGCATGACCCCATTATGGATGTGATTGGTTCTGTGGTCATTGACTATTGCTATCTACTACAGTACGTATGGCCTCATATACAGGGTGTCTCATAATAAACCATCCACCTTTCCGTGCATGTAACTCTGGAACCACACCTTAGATTTTTATGAGGTCTTTTCTATTTTGTAGCCAAGGCTTCAACTGAGATGTGTACAAAATTTTAGCTTAATAGGCCCAGTGGAAGATGCTCAAACACCTTCTTTCTCCGGCGGTCAAAAACGAGGGTTTTTATAACTGGTAGTGCCGATTTCGGGGTCTTTTGTGCATGGTCCAAAACAAAATTAGTCTTGTAATGAAAAAAGATGTCCCAAAATGCTAGGAAATGTGTATCTCATGCATTAGCCCCAGTGGCATAGCAAACGCATGGAACTGGGTATCTTGAAAAATTAAGACCGAAATTTTCCTCCATACTAAAGAAAACGCCGATTTTGAGCTTCGTGATTCAAACCGTCGCAATTTCTGAAGTACAATGTATGTGGACCAAACAGCTGAAATTTTGTACAGATCTCAGTTGAAGCCTTGCCTACAAAATAGAAAAGACCGCATGAAAATCTAAGGTGTGGTTCCAGAGTTACATGCACGGAAAGGTGGATGGTTTATTACTTATGAGACACTCTGTATGACCAAGGCTTGGTCTCAGCTTCTATCAAAACAGAAGGCCCATGAGGTAGATCGCTTCAGAGTTTTTTGCCTATATTACCATAGTATTTTCCAAATATTTTTTGACATCATATCTTGTGTAAACAAGTGAAACGTACAGTATAGGCCGTAGTTGTGTGTTGTGGTTTCGTAGTCGTAGCGCTCCCTGACGTAGAAGTAGTTGGAGCAGTAGTAGTAGTAGTAGTAGTAGTAGTAGGCGTTGTCGTTATTGTTGGGGATGGTGATGGAGTTGTCATGCTTACAGCAAAGACTAAAAAAGGCAGCACGGCATTTTGGGGTCGTCCGAGAAAATAAAGCGATAAGGTGTTGTATACGAATGTACATACTGGTGATATTTTGCCACTGTAAACCAGCGAAATACGACCAGGAGAGCATGACATCCGAAATTTGATTGGTTCCAGATGGTCTGACACTGGACTGTCCACTAAAGAATATTTGAAAGAAGGGCATGTTGTAGACACTGCCAGAATTCATGGATACGGAGCTGCTGATGTTGGTCACGATCACAGTGCTTGGATAATTGTAAATGTTGTTGTTCCTGAGGGCTATGCTTATCTGAAATATACATATGCGACGACAGGTTAGCGAGCGTGCAAATTGGCTATGGCCATTTATTGTTATTATGCAGCCCAACGTTCTGCTGATAAGCGTTGATGGAGTTGCTGCTTCCAGAGACGAAGGATCTGCCGATATCCACAAAGTAGCCAGCCATGAAACTGTAATACTGAGAAGTGCTGGGGGGAGGTGTTGGAAGTGTTTTAGAAACACTTGACACTAAAAATAGGGCAAAAGTCTGTAGCATTACGTGTTTACATATTCCCATTACATACCTACTGCACGAGCTGGCAAATTGTGTTCAGGTTCACCTTGAACTCTCCACTGGAGATTGTTGCTTGAAGCATATGACGTGATGGCAGAGGAAATACTGGAGGCGGTGTTTGGTTTTTGACTTGATAATGAGCCGATGAATTTTATCGTAAGCGTCAGCTGAAGGGGAGTTGTGCAATTGTTGATGATAGCGCACGAGATGGCCATCTCCATTGCTGGCGACTGATCTGGATGAATCAGCGCATTTTCCCGTAGCGACCGTAGCTGACTATTTCTACTCAAGCTTCTCTCTTGAGACGTCGATGATGATTGGCTGGAATGATAGTACTACGTACGCCTATACTTATCAACGTAACGCATAGTATCATCACAACCTCCGCACACGACCACTTATGCGCAAATGATAAGCAAATGAAAACAGAAATGCTCCAGCTTACGAAAATCCTGTCACTGTAACATTCGCAGGATATGCGCTGAGTGCTTGCTTGACCTAAGAAACAACTGTTACATACATAGTTTGCTCTTGGCTATGGCAGCAAGCATATGGTAGCTACATAGCTTCTTTCAAATATAGGCCTTTATACAGTGTACGCACCTTTCTTTGATAGTACGATGCTAGAGCTTGGAAATACTGGCTGTTTGGGTTGTCCAGCGAAGCGTTGTACGTTCTGGATGGATCCGCAATTGACAATTGAGCAGAAGCCAGTCCTGTATCTAAAACATGGCCACGATATTGATATTTAAACTATCTTATGACAATGGCAACAGTGCGTGACACCTACGTACAGCTGCTTCTCAATGCGAAGTAGACGCCCAGAGCAATGCCAATCAGCAGCACAAGAACAACAGGAATCAAAAGCCAGAGCCACTTGAGCGTTTTCTGTCGCTTTCGCTTCTGATGTGAATAGTAGTAGTCAGCTGGCTCACTGGAGGAACTGATAAGTGAGCGCTTGGAGCCAGCGTCTTCCACTAGTGATGGCGCCAACACAGTTCCAGTGGCCGCCAACTCTGGAAACTCTCCATTGACATAAGGCCTCCTACGCGCCTTATCCACAACGCGGTAGTGGTCTGCCAGTGGGCCGGCGCCTTGATAAAATGACTCACCCAGTCGTCTCTGTGGTGCCCCAACGCCGCTCAGATCCACATCTGCGAACTCAGGTGTGCGCAGATGATGGGTTTCTCGTTTGGGCCTGACTGCTGGCGATTCTTCTCGCTCAGGCTCAAGAGCTGTGATTACAGCGCCACTAGGTCCTGCATTCTCCATGTTCATAGCTAGTTCTCCAACGAAACAAGCTACATATATGGTACTGAACGATTTGCTGGCTGCCTACCTATCTCACGTTAGGCAACCCACCATCGATAACGATAACGTACGTACGGCGCATGGTACTGACGTGCTGCAGTGCAGCTGCTGAATCGAAACAAAGGCGAGTCGAATATGGGTTGGTGCTGGGTGGTGTTTTGTTGTTTGTTGCTTGGGGCCGCGCTAATGGTCGAATAAACGACACTAAGCTAACGCCCTGCCCTACCAACAAAGTTACGACATTGCTTCATGCGGTCATAAACGGTTGCTTGTAAAGATAGCGCTAGCAAACAAAATAGCTAAGCAAAGCCCGTCTCGAAGACGAAGCACGCTTGCAATGTAGCGCACGTGTTCAGAAATACCTTGCAAACGTTGGTAAATGTTGTAAAATATCTTGCTCGAAAGCAAGTATGATACGCCGAAGCGGAGGTGGCCAAGGACTCCTATCGCTTTGGTTACGCCGTTACGCGGCCAGTTTAGCCGCAATACGCTTTATTTTACGCTACTTTTACGTTACGCTTACTTTAAAGGTGTCCATGGGAGGAGACTGCGGTGCAGTGTCGTGTGACACGAGAGGGTCAACAGACGACGTAAATGTCATGGACAACACGGAAATATGTATTACTAATCTTCGCAAAAAATAAACACAAACACAATATAATTGAATCAAGCGCCCAATAAAAAAAGTAGGAAAGGAGGGAATTTGAACGTGTAACCGTTCGTTCTTTCAGTTCAGTTCAGTTCAGACGTTCAGAGACATTCGAAGCGGCAGCTTAGCTTGTAAAATAGGTTGTTTATCCGTCATGTCGAAGGCGTGTCGTCTTCTGTAGTTGTGAATTCTGCCAGAAGATCTTCGCGTCTAGACAGAGTCTGTGAAATCACAAGCGAACGTTTCATCTCGAAGACAGAGAAAAGTCTCGGCAAGAAACTGGCCACATCCGATGTCTTGAAGATGGATGCAGTTTCACGACGTATCAAGCTTTGTTTATCTAATTGCATTAGTGTGCGTATATTGGTGTGCGTATATGTGCAATTCTAGTAGTACGTGTTTCGATGCCAAACATAAATCAATGCATGTCCCATCGATTTAGAATTATAGTCCAGCCATGAAAATTGGCAAAAACTGAGTATCATCTATATGGCAGATTGAATAAACCAAAATCAAAATATGCAATTTCTTTTGGTTATCTAAGTTTACCACTTTGAAATTCACCAATTTGTTTGGTTTGCCAGTACCAAAATGACTCTTTACCACTTGTGCAACAAAAAAATTTAACTATCAACAACATTTTGGATGTGGTAAACTTAGATAACCAAAAGAAATTGCATATTTTGATTTTGGTTTATTCAATCTGCCATAT
Source organism: Epsilonema sp. ZAB3_2 (assembly GCA_030247985.1). Classification (NCBI taxonomy): domain Eukaryota; kingdom Metazoa; phylum Nematoda; class Chromadorea; order Desmodorida; family Epsilonematidae; genus Epsilonema; species Epsilonema sp. ZAB3_2. The sequence goes on along the minus strand of JASAMW010005627.1, from coordinate 1,057 downwards.
AGATGATACTCAGTTTTTGGCCAATTTTCATGGCTGGACTATAATCTAAAACGATGGGACATGCATTGATTTATGTTTGGCATCGAAACACGTACTACTAGAATTGCCCATATACGCACAGCAATATACGCACACTAATGCAATTAGTATAAACAAAGCTTCATGTTCCTAAACTCGTTGAACATCTGAAGGAAGAGCATGGGAAGGAGGATACGATTACTGTTGCTGAGAGAGAGTTTGCTTCTACTTCAGGTGAGTGTCACATTGTGTGTTGTTACATTCGGAAGCGCTTTTGTCACCACGCACGTACGAAAAGTGAAAGAATCACATACACATGCCTTGGTTGCTTTCTTTAGAGTTTTTCGAATGGAAAAATGAAGTGGAGAAAGCATCTACTGGTAAAATTTCGTGGACAACTGGGGAAGAAAGGACAGGGGAGTACGATGGGTGCGGTATGTATTTGCTCTGCAGCAGGAGCTACAAGCAGGAGTACTATAGCGAAGTTGGCAAGAGGAAGAGGCAAAAGATGGATCATCATTGCACGGCTAGGCACAATTTGCTCGGGCTGGAAAACTGCTGCAGTTCAACACAACTGCAATGATTGCGGAAGAGCGAATGGATGCGGAGTTATCGCGATTGCAGATTGAAAGTGCTGGAGATGTGAAAGGAGAAATCGTTGCTTATCGACGGCGGTTTGGTGATGCCCTTTCCGCCGGGGACTTTGAAACAGCTTCTACCATGTTTGTATGAAACGTTTGATGGACCGCATATAATGCACAAAACCAATTTTATCTTGTTTGATGATGTGCTCTACGTTGATTTTTGGCTACACAAGTATTGCTGCACAGTTACAGTAAAGTAAAATATTTTGAAAACGCCATCTATTACCTAATTTATACGAGCACACGAGTACGAGCACTGTTGCGCTTTGACACAGGGCCAAAGAAATATGGCATACAACAGCTTTACGGGCGTGGAATGATTATTACATATGCGTAAAATTGTAATTACCAGCGTGTACGTCGTCTGGTGACCCTCTCGTCAGTGAGACAGAGGT